>VWZK01003748.1:0-26487 GCA_013396935.1 Baryphthengus martii | reverse complement strand
GTCAATATTACCTCTTGGGCGTTTAACAGATATTGGTTGCTA
Source organism: Baryphthengus martii (assembly GCA_013396935.1). NCBI lineage: Eukaryota > Metazoa > Chordata > Aves > Coraciiformes > Momotidae > Baryphthengus > Baryphthengus martii. Next base: position 26,445 of record VWZK01003748.1, on the reverse strand, counting down.
TCTTTGAGACAAAGGCAGATGTGCTTTTTCTGTGTACTGAAAACACTGCTGTATAAGCAGTGTCTCTGTAAAAGTACAAACCCAAATCCCTTGCCAGAATCCCAGGGGGGTACTGTTCATATATTTGTGATTAATTTGTTCACGAAAATGATAGCCAATATGAATGATGGCTTCAGATGAACTATGAAGGACACAAGAAATGAGAATGCTCTTTGGTGCTTTGAAAGTGATTATCTTGGCTTAGATTTTGTGACCTGAAAAAAAGTGCTGGCAACAAAAGATGAAAACCTGTTTGATTGGCCTGTTGTCTTTTTAATCTGTGAACACAATCTAGCATACCATCTGGGGAAAGTGTCTTCTACTGGCATGGAGAGGAAGCAGACACAGTGTCCTAATGTACTTTGATTTCTGTTGCTTTTGAATCTGTTCAGTCTCGTTTTGATTAAGGGACTAGAATTGTACATCTGTACGGTACAATGCACAGCTATCCCAGCCACTGGATATAAGATTACAAAGATATATTTAGTCATATCCCTATTACATTCTGCTACCAAGGTCTTTAAAAATGCCTCCCCCCTTGCCCTCCACTTCCCAACTCCCAAAAACAACAGAAACTTTAGTTTCCAGTAAAGCTGCTTTTTTTTTTTTTTTTTTTTTTTTTTTTAAATGAGAATGCTACAAGCTAGCAAAGGAAAATCGAAGTTTGCTACTGTTACTACTACTTATTTTTAGTCAGTTGTTAATTGCTAATATGTGCACTGCTCTCTGGATTGTATAGGAATTGTATTTGTATTCTGCCTCAAAGTGTGTGTTAAGTAATTGGATAAAGTTAGTTATCAGGATTCCTTTATTAGGCTGTACTATACTAGCATTGTTTTTTGTAGAACTCTAGTTTGGCTTTTTGTTTAGGTTTTCTTTTTGACAAACAAATCTATAACTCTCCCTATCAAGAAAGAAGCTTCTGATTTAATCCTGATAGACACTGGTTTTTTGGAACTGGAAGGCAAAATATATCCCAGGCATTTCCAGCTGTCCCATTAATCTCTAGAATCTAGTGCTTCCTCAGTAGCAGTCAAGTATCAGATCTTTTCTCCCTATAAAATTCCTTACAGACATGGCGTAATTTAGACTCTCCTTTTCTTTTCTTTTTGCACTTCTCTGCTGAGTATGCCTGGAAGGTATGACATAATTATGAGTTAGAGAATGGAGTAGAAATACAGTACAATGTAACTGAAGAGAAAGCAGAACTGGATGTATAGAAACAGGAATATACGTGAAGGAAAAGGGGAGAATCTTAAAGCGCACTTAAATAGAGATGAAGCCAAGCCTTCATGATGTGAAGAAATATTTTTTTTTTCAAAGGGCATTCAGAAATACTGTGCAGATGATATGTCGTTGAAAGCAGAGAAAGAAGCTGCCAACACAAATAAATTGAACATTAAAAGGCAGTTAGATGTGTATGGCTTTCTTCCATCCTTTCCTACACTGAATTAGCTTCTTCTGAATTTTCCGTATTCATTAAACAAATCAAATTCTCTCTAAGCATTTGAGAAATATCAGAAACTTCGTGGTTTGTTATTAGCTAAAGCTCAGCAGGGTGAAGGGATTGCTTCTCTAGTTGCTTTTTGTTGCTTTGATCCTCTTATAACAGGTACTGCTACCACAGAGGGTTTTGGAATAAATGCTCTCATGCTTTAGTTATAATAGTCTGGGATTAAAACAAAACCCTACCCAATAAAGGTGTACAAACCTACCTTGACATACAGAGGCCATACCAGGCTGTATTGTAGAAGCATCAGAGCTGGCGTGGGTGGCATTGAAGTAGCAGAGGAGCTGTCACCTGGAGCTGTAGAGTAGACAAAGAGTTTGAGCGAGTTTGTTTCTGAATCATCATGAAACCTATTTACCTCTCTGATTTGATGTGAGGCAGTCCTCTGCTAGTGAGGAGACAGGGAGAAGAGTTTGGGAGGATTTAGTGTCCCTGTCTGGTAAATCAGATAATGTAGCCTGAGACCAGCCAAGGGTGGGACTGAAAAGAAATGTCATTTAGGAGTGTGTCAAATCCCTCTGTTTTTCTAATTTAGTGATCACAGAATATTCCAGAACCAGTAAAAAATGGTAAAATACCCAGCCTGGAAAAAAAAATCCCAGCTTTTGCCACTTTATGACAAATAATTTTACATCCCTGACACAATTGTTATGTGGAAAGTACTATAAATTTATCTTCAGCAGTTTATATGTTTGAGAATGAAAGATGATCATGTGTAAAACACCTTACCAAAGGCAGAGGGGAAGAAGGGGTTAGTTAAGAAAACAATGTAATGGCAATAGTTGCTCTGTTTCTGCACATCTTGGACTGAGCCAAAATGCTGATCACTTTAAAATCTATTCTGTGTAGGGCACTTGTTAAGCTTACATTTGGAGATCATCTTTTAATGGCTGAAGTCCAGTGTGTATTGAATGCTTGAATTTACTGTAGGTCTTCAGAGACGGATTAGTTTATGCAGCATAGCATACGGTGTTGAAGGCATGTACTGGAGGGGGTGGTGGCCCCTGGGGAATACTTCTTGCAGGGGAAAGGTTACTATGGTGATGCCAGTAAAGCAAGAAATGAAGTAATACTTTGTGATGGTTGGACGGAGAAGTGAACAACTGTTGCAGATGATTTTTTGATACCTTGGGCACCAAAGGATATGTTAAGATTTTTTTTTTTTAAATGTTTAATCTGATTAATCGGATATGAATTTCTGTCTTCAAGAGTTACATTTCACACAGTATATTTTTACCTTATGTCACACTTTGATTAATCATCCATTTCTTCCCCAGACTCCGATTTCCCTCTTTGCTGTATTTCAGGAATTAATGGGAAATAGTGTCATGCTTTGTCAAGGGACGATTTTTCATATTAATGTTTGCAAAGCAGAGACAGTGCCCTGTGCTGTGGTTCTTTACCATATTAAACAGGAATGTCCTTCAAAGTCTTTGTCAATGATGCGTATAAATCAAAGTGAGAAAAACAGTACATACTGAATTTAACATAAATGTATTTTTTGATATATAAATAGGCTTCACTTTTTCCCCATCTTAAGTCCATCAAGATCAAACTCAAGCAGGCATTCACATCCACACTTGAAACTTACCAACTTCTTCCTTTAAGTTAATGATAGTCCAAACTCTCCCACACTGCTTTTGTCAATATATTTTTTCAAGGCAAGCATTAAACTTTAGTTTGCTTTAGTCTTTCTTTTCTTTATTCTTTTTTTTTTGTTTGTTTGTTTTGTTTTATTTTGTATTTTTTTTAATTATTATTCTTTCGTTCTTCACAGCTTCAGGACCAAAGACTTCTTTTAATAGACATTAGTTAAGGCTTGGAATTGAGTAGGCATTTGTGAAGGAGACTTGAAGTTTGTAACAGAGTTGTCCTTTATAGTTTTTCCATGGAGGAAAAAAATCTTCTTATGTGAATAAAGACTTTAGCCTAATGTGTTACCATCTGGAAAATGTACAAGCCAGAGGTTGTTGGCACTAGGTCACATCCCTTATGTAAACTGTCAAATTCTTTTCGTTTTAATGGCCTATCAAGTTAAACCCATGAGGTTTGTCATTGGCCAGATCTCACTTATTGATTTTTTTGATTTCTTTTTTTTTTTCAATTTTTATTCTGTCCTATTAGTACTTGGTAACATTGACTGATTTTTAATATATGTTGGTCATCTTGGTTTACTACAGAATTTTCTAATCTTTCCCAATGCCTAAGTTCTCTATGAAATCTCCATGAAGGGGACAATTTTCTCAAGTGACTTTTGCTTGAGCAAATTAGCTTGAAATGAAACTGGAGACAACTATTGGGTGCAGTGAGATGGCCTGACACATGCCACCATATATAATTCTAGTGCTTTGAATTTCTGGATGTGTGCCAGGATCCAGTGTGATAGTTACCTGTGGACAACTCTTCCATAGCTTTATGCACAGTCAATCAAATTAAGGGCTTTCTTCCTCCTTCTTGAATGATTTAGACTGGTGTTTCTTGTTGTTTTTTTGTTTGAGTTTTTTATGAGCAGGAAAGCTGGAGAGAGTAGGGTTGCCATCACATCACACTCCCCTTCTTTGTGTTCACACTGTGCAAATAAACGTGACATCTTGCCTCTGTTGATTACCACAAGAAAAAAAAGAGTGTGGGGATGGGATACAAAGAAAGAAAGAATGTTTATAATTTTTTTAAATTCTTTTTTTTTCAGTCTGGGAAGGTAATTCTCTCTGGAAATTGGCCCTTAAGCTCTTAGCTATATCGACAGTTGTATTCAAAGAAGGAACACTTGCCAGCAGCTGCTGTTACCAAAGTTGATATGTATTGATTTTGTTTTATTTTTTTTCAAGTTTTTCACATCTTCTGTCCCATCCCTGTATAAGAGATACCATGAACTCTGTTTTAGACTTTTTGATAGACTAAGCCATTGCACCAGTGGAACTCTTGAAGATTTGCTTTGCAGAAAACAGTCTTTCATGCTAATTAGAATAATGGCCACTAGAAGGAAACCACAGTGTTGCATTTCCAGACACTTCGTACTCAGAATATTTTTCAAGAAAGTAAGATGTGTTTGGGAGAGAACAGCATACTTCAGTGTTTTCTTCTTCCTTTGCCCTCTTCCCACATGATTAGTGTCCTGCCTGAAGCAGAACAGTAAAACAAGGCCAAACAAACTAAAGGTTGTTATGACTGCTGATATGTTTTAGCCATTATGTCTCTGCTTACTCTCTCCTTTTCTCTGGGATTTTTGGAGGACAGAGAGAGAGGAGCAGGCACAGGGCAGAGGTCCCCATGGCAGACAGATTGTTCCCCCATAGGTGAGGAACAGAAGAGTTTGTTTGTTTTGTTATGTTTGTTGTGTTTTTATTTCCTCTGGGATAGCACAGGTGAAGTAGGGTAGTTTAGAGAGGGGAAACTCATGGGTGGCAGTAGCAGCCCTTGTAGTAAGTTCCCCAGCAGTCATTTCCAGCAGCAGCATTGCCATTGAAGCTGCCAGAGCTGAGTGGAACATACTGGCAAATTTTCTTAAGTAAGCGTTTCCAATTGGTGATGGTGGGAGTGTGCTGGTGGACAAATTTGCTGCCCATGTTACACAGGATTTTCTGTCAAAACCCTGAGGTACTTCAGGGATATTGATATAAGGGGCCCCTTTCTGGTGATGCGGAAAACTGTTGCTACGAAATATCTTCGTCAAGTCACAGTCACAAAACAATGTGAAAAGGGAGGGTTGAATTAAGTGTGAAGGTGAGATGAAGAATAGGAGCATGATGTAAGGGAGGGAAAGATACAAAACGCTTACATTCAGTTGGTATACAGAGCTCTTAATTTGTATTACAATAACTCCAAATACTGTGTTCTAGTGTTGACTAACAGGATGTAAAATTGTTTTTTGACTGTGCCTCATAAATATTTGCTTATAAAGCTTCAGTATTTCCTTGACCTCCTAGTTTTCAGTGGAAGAAATATGTTTCTCTCAATGCTGTGGCTTTGCTGCTGGGGTGCAGAGCCATCGGACTGCTTGCTGCTTACTAGTGCCAGGTTGCGTTGTGTTGTCTTTAGAGGGGACTGGGGCTGGGAAAGTATTGTGGCTTAAGGTTTGTTATTTTACAAAATCATTTTCTTTTCTTTTATCCCTTCGTAAGATCGTGCAGTGGCACAGTTGGTCAGGAGACAGCTGATCAGGTTAAGTATCTTTCTGTCAAGGGAGATACCCTGGGCAATTAAAGACACATGTGGGAAGAGCACTGGATCAGCAGAAAGAGGAGGAGTTCCCACAATCAATTTGAATTTCTCTTCTTTTGCTAAATTAGCCAGCACTGAAGCAATTCCAGATTCTTTCCCTGTATTCCTCCTCTCACTCCCCATCTCAAATCCAGTGATACTCTTTTGCTTTTGAGAGAAGCCAGAGAATTGTGCATTTGTAATATTTAGTATCCTGTATCTGTTCAAAATGCATTTCAGTAGGCAGTTTCTCTATCCTTCTGCTCTCACAAAGATTTGGCTGGGCTGTAGGGAAATTGCTATGTATGAATAATAAACATAATCTTCAGGGAACAGCCATTACTTTTCAGACAGTAAAATTCCTAAGTTATGTTACGTAGTTGCGAAAATATATCATGCCTTTCGTTTCTTTGGAGTAAGGGAAGCTTGTTCCTCTGCTGTGTATTTCTCCACATACAAGGGTATATGTACGTACACTCCCTTGTCAATATGAGAACCATTCACTCCCCTGTATTTGAAACATGCTAGAAATTCTAGCAGGAGAATCCCACTGAATTTTTTCTTGTAGCCTGGAGGGGAGTGTGGATTATTAACTGTGTTATCATTTTATTCAGAAAGCAAAGTGCTGACGTAAATCTATTTACTGTTACATTTTATTTGGCAGATGTAGATTTCTCCTGTTGCAGTTTGTAAGGCAAGTGGTGTAATTTAACACCATCCTGCAAAACCTGAGTAACACTTAAAAATTAAAATAAAATTAAAACTCAAGTCAAAACAGAGATCCCTTTTCCTGGCTTTAGGTGTATTATGCTGTGTCCACACAGCAAGCCATCTGCACAGTGAAAAGTTCACTGATTGTGTTCTTTGAGCTTGTAACCACAGTATGCTGCTTTATCACTGAGTGCCTTGGCTTGAATGACTGACACAGTGGGTTCCCATGCACTATCCCCTATGTCGGATTATGTCCATCCTTGATGCTGGAGCACTTCCCATTCTAACAGAGGCAAAACAGAAGAACAGAAGCCACACAGCAGGTTGCACAGCTTTTGATGAAGCTTTTTGCTCCGACCACTTTCTCTTTAACTGGGAGTGATCCCCAATAACAGCTGCTACCAGTTCTGCTATTAGTCACTCAGTTTCACTTGCAGACAATTCTAATCCAAAAAAGTGATGTTAACAACGTGTACATACTGTTGAAGCAATTGAAATTACATGCTGCAGACAACTAGTTATTCTTGTGGTGTGGGTTTTTTTGTCAGTTCTTGTATATAGTTGCAAATTTATTTTGCTTAAATTTTTAATTGTTTCACTTTGGAATAGGTTCACACCCATTGCTCCCTAATGTGCTCACATTTAATGAAAATGTTTATACTATACGTAAAGACACCTGTTAAAATTCCCTAATACACAAGGTTTTATTGTTCACAAATTAATGTCATAAATCCTTTTGGACACCAACCAGGAACTTGTTGTAATTGCTCACACGTAAGTAAAAGCTTTCCCTGTGTTTTAATTAGTTGATGCAAGGGATTAAGATGATTATGTGGAAGGCAGTGCAGTTTGTCTCTTAATAAATCAGGCAGCGTGGGTGCCAAATCAGCCCTCGATCCCATTTGGGCAGAGTGCTTTGATAAAGGCACCAATCAGGCTGCTAAAGCTTCCTGTGGCAGCAGCAGTATAGATCATTTGGGCTTGCTGATACTGTTGATGTACAATGTGGGGTATTAATCAGGACTAATTATACACATTGGCTATGAAACAAATTCAAGGCCAATGCAGGGCATGCTTTTGTATGTAATTACTGACTTCAAGGTACTGGGTTAATTGATAGAAATTAAGAAGACCTTCCGTTCACTGGCGTGTTTTAGAATACCAGTTTGCCACACTGGCTTCTTCTTTGCAATCTGATCTAGTTAGTTTTAAACATGTGCCAGTATACGGTTAAGTAGACATTCATTACTCTTTGCCTATTTTTTGCTTCTCTGTTCTGCACCTTTTAATTTCCTCTTAAACCCAACCAGAGAGGCATGAAACAGCGAAATACTTCTAATAATGATAGGCAGCATGCTCTGCAACTGCTGTGTAGAACATCATTAGCTTATGTTAAACATTCAGAAGACTTGCAAAACCCTGTTTTGTGAAAAACACTGAGGGCTGCTTTTTTGATGCAGATTGGAATGTGTGCACATTTACTGTATGCATCTGATAATGCACTTCATGTGTTTTGTTAGACCTGTAAATGTATATGTAAAGGAGATAAAATCTCAGTCCAGGGCACTATCATGTGTATGTACGTATGTATAAATTTGAGTCAGTGTGTCTTTCTAATGTATGATACAAGTGAGTTTATTCAGGAGACCTGAATCATCATCTTCAGCGCTTCCCTGTAGAGAAGGGAAACTGGAATAAATAAAGTTTGAGTATTCTTTGATGAAGATGATTGCAGATGCTTTTCAGTTTTTACTGTCTTAGTCCCTCAAAGGTAAGCTCAAGATTGATTACAGAATTGGATAGGATTGTCATTTAGGGCTTTAGCCAGAATAATATATGGAGAGAGTAGAATTCAAGAGATACGCATCTTGGTATTTGTATGCTTCACTATTCTGCAGCTGTAACTGTAAATGGGAGAGGGTGGTCTGAGTATCTGAGTTAAAGTAGGTATTTCTATTTGGATTTCGTGTCCCTACTTCCTTAGTGTATATTGTTTGCTGGATAAACCAAAAGAAATATAAGAATCAGATTTTGCTTTTTAAATGTGTTTTGTTGTCACCTCTGTAGCCATGAGAAAAATGTTCTTCTGTCTCTTTCAGGTCTGTTTCAATAATAATTGGTGCTAATGGTGATAGCACTATCTGCTTTTCACTAAAATATTTTATTGTGGTTCACTTAGCACCATCCATAACAAGCAGGAAACTTGCTACTGTGAAAGCCTTTTTTCTTTAAGTCTGAACTTCTGTGGCATAAATTGCTTGTAGATGGGGTGTGAGCCAGTCCATTCCCATTGTCTGTGCAGAACTAGCCATGTGAATGCCACAAATTAATCACATCTAGTGTGAGAATAGAAAGCTCTCACCCCCTAACACGTTTGTGAAAGCAGCTTTGAATCTGAGGGAAAGAACCTCTCAAACGAACATGAAAAATGTTGGGCCTTTGAAGGCCAGGGAATTGTGCAGCCTGACTGGACCTGCCTGCTACCATGTGGGGGGAGTGAAGGATGGGAAGATGACCAGCCTGGGAGGTTTTCTGCTAAATGATCTGCTTTGACTGACTGATGCTGGGGTCGTAAATGAGCTGTTGGCTGTGGCTGGGTTGGCGCTCAGAGTGCAGTGCCAGCTGTCTGCCTTGCTGGGGAACAATAGCAGTACCCTTTAGCGTGTGAGAAAGGGACATTCAGGCATAATGTTTTATTAGACTTTGGGATAACCTTTCCTTTTGCAAACCTCGGGATTCTTAGATAGGAATTATACAGTGTCATTTATAATTAACCTTTTTTCTCCATACCCATTTGTGCATAAGAATTCCTTTAAAGGTATCAATGAATGGCCAGCATTATGCATTCTGGTCTTGTCTTTCTTTTTCTATGTTTCCTATGTGAAAATGGAGGTGATTTTGCATCATTCTCTTCTTGTGGTTTAGGGTGTGGAAAAAAAACCCAGAACACCCCACAACCAAGTCAGGAGTACAGGCAAGAATAATTACTATATTTCGTTGGGGCACACTTGTAATGCTGAGCCTGAAGAGAATGGTATTGATGTCCTTTCCTGTTTCCTCAAGTCCCTTGGACATAAAGGGATGAAAGATGAAGAGCTGTTGAGCCCCTTTGTTTCATGGGATTCTTGGAGTACAAATTCTTTGGAATAGAAACAGTTTCTATTTAGGTGCATGCGTGAAAGCAGACACATACCAGCCACTGCCAGAACATACACGTAATTATTATATTTATAGTTTATGATAACAGGGCTGAACATGAACTGAAATGGTAGCTAAATGATAACTTTTTAAATGGTGTGTTAAAAGAATGGTATTTTCCTCATTAAAATAAAAAACAATTGAATGCTATTTTCCCTAGTCTTTTGTACAAACCCTGAGATGCTAAAAATCTTGTCTAGCAGAGTGTACTTTTGACAAACACAAACTTCACTTTGGAAGGCCAGAAATTGTGTTAGCACGGAAAATAGAAGATACTGTGAAATTTACATAAAGATTATAATAAATACAAAACATCAAGAGTGCATAATTTTTCTGGTGGTTTTTTTTTTTGTTCTGTTTGTGGTTTTTTTGATTTGGTTTGTTTTTTTCTGATCACCTGAACATCCTAGCTAAATTGAAAGGCATTTCTAGTGCGCAGCCTGATTTCTTGAACTGCAAGCTTTGTAATATTTTCTTTCTTAAATCTTTGCAAGGCTTGTTTTCTGCACTGTGTACTTTTCTTCCTTTTCCGTGTGTAGAAAGCACAAAGAGCCTGGGCAGGAGAAGGGGGGTAGCGGGAGGGGAGGGGCATACATATCCTATGCCATTTAGTCCTGTCATGGGCTTTCTTCACACCTTTGCCTTGGAACTCCTCTCATACCTCTGCTGCCCTTCTCAAGCCTCAAATCAAGCTGAAGGTTGCATCACAGCTAACCCCAGAGAGTAAAACACAAAGTAAAGTGTATAGAGTTTCTCAAAGAGATGACCCTTCTGCACTTGGCCTCTAGGAAGCTCGAGTATAATGACAGAGCTTAACAGCTTGTGCAAGCACTATTGGCTTGGAGTTAGCCCTGTTAAACAAATGGCTGGCTCACATTACTTGCTGTCCCTATCATATTCATAACTTGGTATTCGGTAAGCACCCTTTAAGAAGCTGTGAAAAAGGAGGAAATAGAAGAATTGCAGAGACATGGTGGTTTGTTACCCATGTATGTTATTTAGAAATTTGTCTGTGCATCCTTTTTTTCATCTCTATCTGAAAATAGCTTGTGGAAACTCCTGCATAATGAATGTGAGCAACACTGTCGTCTGAAATGCTGAAAGTGCAAGAGAAGTGTGCCTTGCAGGTACTCTAGAACTTGCTGAAAGACAAAGATTTCTGAAACGAAGTCAGCCCTGAGCCTTTTTAGGTACAGACTTTTTACCCCAAATTCAAACTAGTATCATCTTAAGAAGGACAATATGAATCAAAGTGTGGAAAGGCTGATTTTGTCACTGAGTGCGATGGAATTAGCAGTACAATAACAGCTACTGTTAGATACTCTTCTCACCAGAACAAGTTCTGCATTGCATGCATTTTCAGGGCTGTTGGCAGATGAAGCTTGCTTTCTATTCCTACATTATTTTGGACCACTCATACTATCACAAGCTTTTGTTAATCTCCTTATCACTTCTTGTTGAGAAACCACAGTATTCAGAAAACCATGTGCAAACCCTGATGGTACACTGAAGGTGTGAAATACTGTCTTGATCACTGATGAATTGTAATTCTTGTTCCCTAAGTAGACTAATAAATCTGCGAACTAGTACCAAGTATTTCCAGTGATCGGAAGGAAACCTTCACAGGTCAAAAATGTTGACATGTCAGAGCAATATGTCCAGTGTCTGGACTTTTAGGATACCTTTGAAAAGAAGAATCTGGAAAATTGTCACTTGCTAGATAGTTCCTGCAGTATCCTATGAAGAATTCGGTGTAGTCTCGTGGAGTAGAGTACATGGTAAAGGAGTTCCATAGTAAAACGTTCTCTGTAGAATGCTGTTGTTGCTGAAAAAGGCTACCTACTCTTCTCTGGTCTTCTCAGAAACATTGGTTTGCAGCAACATGGACCTATGCCAGTTCAAAGGGCATGTGAGCTGGTATTGTAAGTCAGTAAGTCAAACTGTCTCTGTAGTAAAGGTGTAAACAGCTGCTGAAACAGTTCAGCATGGTCTCTAAGGCAGAAAAAGGAGAATGTTTATAATCTCAAAATCCCCTTGATTAAATTTCTGAACTTGGTTCACTTACTCTGAAAGATTTGTTTAGAGCTTCCTGTTGTTGTTGCTTGGGTTTTTTGGGGGTTTTTTTAAGAACATTTAGGAAAAATGTATCAAATATGTATTCACTGCAACAGCTGTCAGAGACAAAGTGATTTTTTTATTTCCTGGAGGGTGAGCTATTGCTGTGTTTGTTTTTATGTAGTTATAACTGGAATGCCCTTTACAACTACTTGTATTTGCATGTTTTTATTTATTTATATATTATATTTTAGTTAACTGTCAATGATTCTAGTCTTTACAAAAAGTATGTTTGCCTCTTGTAAATTACCCACATCCTGAGGTAGTACAGATCTTCACAGATGTGCTCTCAAACTCAGTGGAATGTTGTTCAGCACTGAGACTTCTCCATGCTGCTGTATTAAAGCAGGGCTTTATTGTAGAGACTTACACAGTATGTGAGCTGAATATCTGATTCTCTTCTGTTGCCCATTATGCAAATATTTCTTATGTCAATGCTGTATTATGAATAGCTAAATTTGTACCGCAATTCATTTCATGATGTAAGAAAAATCTTTAAAAAAAAAAAGAAATTAGCTGCAAGGAACTTAAACCTTAGTGGTAGAGATCTAAGGAGTTCAAGTAAATTTTATATAGCATCTTTCAGGGGTTTTTTTTGTATCTCAAACTACTTCACAATAATTGGTTAGCAGCTAGAACCAATCTGAATATATTGTATCAAAAGCTAGTCTACTTATCCTGTCAATTTAAAAATGTGTGTTGAAGTAAACTATATAGATGTGTATTTCAGTTTAAAGCAGTCTGCATTTTTCTATTTTGAAGTTGCAAATCTAAATAAGTTTCTTTTCTAAAAGATAATGGGCTTTACAGATGTATCAGCAGCTATCTTTCCTGTTTATGTTTTAGAATTATAATGTGACTGACATTCTCTCTCAGTGATTCCACTTACTATACTGCAGAGATCACTACAGAGGTCTCCGTCTTCAGTGAGGCAGTATGTAGCTTTTTTAAAAAAACTTTTTCCAATGATTTATTTCCCCTGCTTTGAGAGAAAATATTATTTCTACTCTTTATGTTGTTTAACTCAATGTATATGCTGATGAAATTCTTGAGAGACAGTCGCTCTGCATTTAATGGATTGCCAACACCACAGTATTACTAAGTTTTAGACTAAGGAATTGAAGAATTAACCGTATATGTGTTTTCTAAAAATGACTGACGGCGATGGAACCATGTTTCTATCTCTGTTTTTAAATATGCTTTAAGCAATGGTTGTATAGGAAAATAAGTACGTAGTCATATTTAGTTTCATAAATCTTTGGAAAGGAGCACATTGATTCTCTCTGTTAAAACTCTATGGAGCAGAATCCCCCCACAGTTACGTTTGACCCTATCGTATTCGCTAAATCTCCTATTTTTTTTCTCTTTTGAAAATGGGGTTACTATATTATTTAATTTCTTTAATAAAAGAAGGGAGTTTTTTTGCGAGGGTGGTATTCACTGGCCAACATGCTTACTGGACTTGAAATGACTGTCATACATGATATTTGTATTCTAGGTTTCTATATATTTGATGATCTGCCGTCTTAGTTGGCAAACTCTTTGAGATCTTTTTTATCGTTGTAGAGAAGACCTACTCTGTATGACATACAGCATGGGTGGACAGCTGGCTTTGTGTTTTCTTTCTGTATCAGTTATCTAAAATGCTTAGTATTAATGCTGTGCTTGTGTTTCTTCAAGAAACATGCAAATACAAAGTTCAGAGATGACTCATCAGTAGCAATAAGGGGTAGTTACAAACTATTTGTCATCCTCATCCCCAGGTTTTGGAGTTTGTTTTTTTCTTATAGACTTGTGACGTCATTCTCCAAAATCTTTTCTTGTGAGACTGTTGTTTAGTCCCTGCCCTCAGCCTGAATTTGTTCCTCAGTGCAACACGAAGAACACTTTTCAAAGAGAAGTTACAGAGATACTTTCTATTGCTCTTGCATTATATCCTCTGCTAGAGTAATGCATACTGCAAGATCTGCTGTAGATGACTCTCATCGCTTTTGGTACATGAAGAGTGTGAGCAGATATGAGGATTTTACCTTGGCAATCCACGGCATGGGCCCCAGAGCGCAGAAGTGATGCAGCTGTTGTTTTCTGTGTCTTGCTGGAGGCAGAGAATATTCATATGGGAATAATCAGGATATAATAGAATATAGTGCTTATATTTATTTGTTTCCTTTTTTAAAAAAGGAAGGTGAGGAAATGTGTTAGCTTGGTTAGTGTCAGAGGCATGTATGTTCTTCTTCTCTGCATGTTGCAGAATGAGGACAAGTTTTTCTAGTTGTTAATGTTAACTAGGATCTAGTAGTATTTTATCTGCAATATAAAGACCAGGGTATCTTCACTTCTCAGCTGTCAAGAGGAAAATATGTAATGTCTATGCATGTTCATATTTCATAACCACTTCTCAGCACTGCTTTGTGTACCAGTTCCTCATCAGGCAAAAACTATAGTTTGGTTTCCTTAAAATTTATACAATACTTAGCAGCCAAAATATGTAAAGATTACTAAGCCTGATAAAATGAGGTAGAAAGCCTTTAAGCTGTTGATGCTGACTTTAAATACAATGTCACAGTAATGCTCCAAGCAGCACCTCTATTTTTGTGGCAAGAATGTTAACTGGTAAATCAACACAGCAGGCTGAAGTTCAGTTTATTTTCGGTGGGAGAGACAAAGAAGTAAGTCACAATAAAAACATTTAGGAATCTGAGAGAGAATAGACCCCAGCTTTGAGGACCACAGAGTTCTCCTTGCTGGATATCCTGCCAGATGATGGGAGAGAACAGCCATCTGAAGGTTTTGCTGGTTTCATTGGAGCAGGTTAATGGAATTGACTGTCTGGCAGATGATCTGGTTTGGGAACTCTAGCCAGCCAGACACCGATGTGCTTACTAATAAGTCAGTTGCTTACTAAACCTTGTCCTTAGCTAAGATGTTTTTGTTTAACAACTTGGCGCCTTGCAGGGGAGCTCTATTTACACTGTATTTTCTCCCTGTTTTATATATTTTCCCCTGCTGCAGAGCTTTGCTGTGTTCAGCAGGTGAAGGCACTCGACAGGAGATACGCCTGTGTTTCTGGTATGCTTGTGATACAGTTGTTTGATAGTATTACTGAGTAGGGAGGTCTGAGCTGTTGACATCATACAAGTTAATTACGTATCTAGAAACTGGAGGCAATATTATGACCAGTATCACTACTTTGAAACTTTGTAATTACTCCTGCAATATAATTGCTTGATGTATGTTATTAAACCAACTAACTGTTGGCATTCATTTCTATAAAGTAGGAATTTTAAAAAAACATTTTAAAAGGAGATTTCTTACTATCCAAATTTGAAACTTTTATTTAGGTTTCTTGGTATGACGTACTATGAATATGCATATATAGCAAATATTTTTCCTAATCTGCTTTTGTGGCTAAGCTTTGGCATTTACAAGCAGCTGCACAGTTTTTGCTAATGTTTTTTGTGCTTTGATATGCCAATATTTTTGCATTTAAATACTTGTTCTCATGTGTAGGCCTGATAAAATTAGTAATACATGTCACTGGTTCATTACAGACAGGAAAGTCTGAGAATAGGTACTAAGGCTTGCAAAAGTACTAAGGCTTGATCAGGTACCAGTTAGAGTTCAGATATTTAATTGCTTGTGTGTTTTCTCTCTTTCTAAATTCATTCTCTGTTGCATAGGAAATAATTTTTCTCATTCTATCAAAAATAAAATAAAAAAAACCTGTATAATACGGTAGTGTTCCCTCTCAATAAGATTTTTTCCTTTTATATGAGATGGCTCATGTTTTTCATACCAAAGAACAAAATAACCAACAGAGGGAGCACAAATTCTGTCATGTTCCCAATCTTGCATGCTGGTGATAGCCTGACTGGTAGGACAATCAGGAGCCAGGTCTCCTAATAGATGTAGTACAGAGGGCAGTGTTAAAATACTGCATCAGTGCAATGATATTTGAGTATATACAGAGTGTTGTTATTTTATGTAGGTAAATTCAATCTTTATTTTTATTGTTTCCCTTTTGGATGAATCGTCCTTAGGACACAAGATATTACTGAGGGAATAACACTTGAGAAAAACTTTAGTGGAAGTAGAAAGAGCACACATACTTGGTTTTGAGCTTTGTTGCTGTCTTTAGGTACCTCTGACTAAATACAACATTGCAAATGTAATGCATGTATTATTATTTATTTTTGAGATTTGTGAGGGCAGGGACAAAAGGGTAGCATCTATGCACAGTTTAAATATATGATTCAGGGCTATAATCTCCTTTAATTTATCTACCTAGAAAAGGTGGGAAAAAATGAGACTCTGTGACCCTTCCATTAAATAAACTTAGGAACAAACACCTACCATACATAGATGCTCTCTCTAACTACTAGGATTTGTGATTACTATGATGTTCTGAAGTTATAAAGTAGTATATTAGTGTAGCTATTATCATTGTTGGTTTTGCTCTAGTATTTATTAATTTTTTTTTTTCTTGAGAGTATAAGGTTTTCCTTTTGACTTTAGTTACATGCAGCGTATGTGCACTTGAGTTTTCAATTATTATTTTGACAGTCTGCTTCACATTTGCTCATTTTGGCCTCATCATACAAACTTTTGTGTAAGCGTTGTATATGACTGAACTCTTGCGAGTGGTTCCCCTGAATTAAGTCAATAGGACTGCTTGTATGGGTGAAGATTTGGGCATGTGTAACGTAAGCAGCAGAACTGCAGTATGCTTTACAGAAACAAGGAAGACAGATCTGTTTAATTCAAAATATGCATTTCCCCATAGATGGGTTTTTAACCTCAGAATTTACAGGGCGTTGTGGTGTGTTTGTAATGTAGGGCTGGAACAGAGGCTTTCCAAACTCATCTTTCATGTATTTAGAGAGACTGCTAAGTACAGAAACAGATGAATTGTCCTGTTTTCAAACTGGGGAAATCCACAGATATAAAAGTCTTTGTAGCTTGATAACAATACTCTGAGACACCCAGCGTCACTGCGAGTGCTACTGTTAAACATTTGAGAATGCAGTTTGCTTTCTTGGCAGGGAATTTATTAAATCAAACACTGACCTTTTAAAGCCCATAAAGGCAAGTGTTTCCTCTATCTGGTATACAAACAAAATCTCCAGCATTATGGTCTTGCAAGCACACTGCACAACCTGCTGCTCCTTTGTAAGAGAGGTGCCACACAGTGACGACAGAAATAGTGTTGAAATCCTGTAATGTTCTCCTAAAGACCTCCCTATCCCAAATGGCCTTTCAGTTTGTGCTGAGAGAACAACTTTTGTCTACATAGTGAAAAGAGGAAGACCTTGCTAGTAACAGTAAGAGTTCCTGTTATAGTGAAAAGCGACATCAGTATTGTCTGGCAGGAACGTGAGGCTCTGCATGTGTAAGCAGCATAGTTTAAGCTGTAGTTTTATAGATTACTTTGGTGTGTTTATTCTGAAAGGTAGTCGGCATGGGTCTTAGTCTTGTCCTGCAACAATATGGGGATATATTTCCACTTCTCCCTGAATGGAATGGATGCAATGTAGTAGCTTCTTTAATTGTGGAAGAAATGTCAGTTTCTTGCCTCCTGAACAGCTGTGAAAATTTTGTCATGGAAAACAGGGATACTGAACAGCATAATGATTTTCACATTGCTCAGTAGAAGGGATGAAACCAAAATCCTTTGGCTCCAAGGCAGGAAAGAACTGTGCTGTAAGTGTAAGCAGGGAGATGCAAGTATTTTTACCTCAGTGTTTTACCATTGCAACGCTCTCCTGTAGCTTGCTTACTTGGAAGGCAAAGGAGAGGAAACATCTCATTGCATTGCTATAGCACGTAGAAAATAAATACATTCTGTACTTCTAATTAAATTAGTTTCTCAAGGTCAATTTTTACTCCTCTGACTTGCATGAGCAATGATGATAATTTGGGGGAAACCACAGTCCTTAAATTTGACACTTAGAATTTTATTTAAGTACTATCTTATATCTATAGGTTTTGAAAAACTATAGAAATAAGTAGTAACAAGTGCTGCAGAAGAATAGTGGACCATGGATAACATATCCTGCAAGGGTAGCTAACGTTTGGAAACAAGTGACAGCTTTACCTTTAAGTTTATAGGGAAGGCATTTTATGTTTCATCCTCTTTTAATGCTTGGATCATTTATTTCCCTCTGAGTAATATGCGACTGTAATGTGAAAAAGTTCTAGCCCTTCTTCCCCATCCGTATTAGTGATTAACAGAGTGAGTAATGACTTTAGGCACCTTTGTGGCACAGTGATCATGGGAAGAGAATCCCACCATAGTGAAATGTGTAACAAATATAATGAAGTAGGAGAATAGCAAAATAATGTCTGCTTTGCTTTTTTGTTTGTATTTTAAGCACAGACAAAGCCCAGATAATATCTGTGTCCTTTTGTTGTTCTTCGTTAAAATGAATAGTGATTCCTTAAATCTGTCCTTTTTTTTCTTTAAAAAAAAAGAAACCCACAACTCTGAACTCTGCTATTTTAGAGAAGAAAGAAAACCAATTTCAGATTGTCTGGAGTTTCTCAAACTTTTTTATTATTGAGTTGTTCTGTAAAAGCCCTATTTTCCCATCAGAGTTATTTTTTTAATTTTGAGGAATTTGTTACCGTGCAAGAAATTATCTGAGGAAAATCTGTAATAACCACATGCTATGGAAAAAACAAAACAAATCTGAAAATGTTTTATTTGAGGACTAAGAATAGGCAGGGGGATAAGGTGGGAAGAAAAACAAAGTGAAAATGCCATCTTAGCATAGCGTCATCGCTATAATGAAAATTCCGATTTTAATTGTGATAGGAGAGAACTCTATAACTATGCAGCACTACACGCATCTGTTTTAATAACTTTGAATTTATTTACTTCAGTAAGTCATATTCAAATTGCTATGGAAGACCACTGAACTATGTAGTTGGCACTGATTGGTGCTAAAATACACAGGCAGACTGTGAAGAATATCATGATTTCCTTGTGTACTGAGCTGTCTTTTTAAATGCATCTAATTGCTCTGCCATTTAAACCAAACTTCTCAGTTAGGAATTTGGAAATCAAATATATAAAATTGTACGCTCAACTTGCAGCCTGAATTCTATCAGAACAAGAAAAACTGGTTTATTATTTGCATGCCTATGTAGATTGTGTGTAAGCTAAGTTTGTTAAAAGTTAACAGTTGACATGTTTCTAGAAGTCCCTCTGAAGTGAGTTGAAGGGTTTAGATGAAACTACAAGAGACATTCTTGAATTCTCTTTTATTCACAAGACTGCCTTTATCCCAGATTCTGAGACAAAAGACAGCTCACCGCACAGCTTTCCTGTCTGGCTTTTAATGTACTTACTTGAATGAGGGAAGCAGAAGATCAGTTTATTTACACCTTGACTTTGCAGGAGACTATTAGTGACACTTGAGACTGTTTCAAAAGCAGTGGTAGCTCCCATGCATTGATACCTATCTATATGGATGCAGACCATCAACTTATTTCCTATAGTCACTAAGGTATGTCAGCTGATAGGAGACCATATGTGTTTTGTCATGCTTGAAAAACTTCTTAAAGTAATTTTGTGTTGCTTCTAAGCACTTCTGTATCAATTCTGAGCTCTTACAGCAGCTAAGAATTTTGATTTTTCCATAGTCCCATGTTTCAAAAATGTCAAGGCTAAAAAAAAAAAAATTGTTACACTTTTATGGGAAGAATGTACTTACACCATTCCTGGGGATTGCCAATGTTAAGTCATTTTGCTCAAGAAGAACTTCTGAAAGAACTCAATTATTTTATTTCCTCTCTTTCGTATGTATTTACAGGCATGTGCAGTAGACAGGTATAACACAAGACTAATAGTGCTGGACCTGATGGCTCGCTTGTATGTGTGGTAGCTCTCTGCCTGTCTTGTGAAGTGCACACTGCTGCAGCATTCTGTGTCACTCTCTTGCTCTGGTCTGTGGTCTGCAGTTGCTGTTGCAGGATGTTGTCCCAGGCTCTTTGTGCAGCACAGGGTGTGGGAAGTACAACTTAGCCAGTCAGTGAAGGATGCTCAGCCTGTAGGTTTGTTCTGTTTTCTGTGTCTTGGCAAAGTTGTCTTATAAATATACCAATTAATGCCACTGCTTGATTATTTTTCTTCTGTGCCAGGCTGATTGGTTTCTTTCTGTGGCATGTGTTCAGTTTCTTGCAAGTAGGAATAAGATTGGAGTCACTGATGAATTTTGCATAGATCAGTAGCCTTTATTTCTAACTGTAATTCATTTGGTATAGCAACAACCAGGACTTAACTGAGATCAGGTGCCTAGAGATTACTCTATCTCTGAGCCCTCCTGTACTTTATTAACTGTGTTCTTACTCCAAATATTCCACCTTCTCTCAAGAACAGAGTGGATTTGTCTCACTGTCAAAGAAAATTTTGGCTAAATATACTTGGATTGCACTGATTGCAATTTCAGTGAATGCAGGAAGCTGAATGTAGTAATTAAATATCACAAAACTGCCTCAGTGGCAACTAAAGCAGCTTCCCTTCTCCAGCTAAGCCTCACTTTGGGATTTTCCTACTGCTTCAGAAAAGTCTCCTAACACTGGTCTCAAGACTCGCTCATTTTCCTGCAGGTCATGCCATCACTGTTAGTAACCATGTTACTTCAGTGAAGACAAAAAAGGAAGTTCAGTTCTTGATTCTGGTGACACAAAATTGCAACTCCTGCTCCTCCATACTGAGCGTGTGTGTTTGAGAGAGCACATCATGGGTGGTACTTCTAACCACAGCAGACACTTTCCCACCCAACATGAACCAAGAGGTGCTAGTAGGATTTTACCCTTTGATGCAGAGACGGATCAAGGCGGATCGTGACACCTTGAAGACTGCTCAGCTATGCAATGTCACCAGACTGCTGAGCAGTTCTGTCTCTGGTATCATAGAATAACAGTATGGGTTGGAAGGGACCTTTAAAGTTCATCTAGTCCAATCCCCTCCAGTAAGCAGAGACATCTTCAACTAGAGCAGGTTGCTTAAAGCCTTGTCCAGCCTGAGCTTGAATGTTTCCAGAGATAGGGCATCTACCATCTCTCCAGGCAACTTGTTCCAGTGTTTCCGCACCCTTATTGTAGAATAATTCTTCCTTTTATCTAGTCTGAATCTCCTCTCTTCTAGTTTAAAACTCCTACTGCTACAGGCCCTGCTAAAAAGTCTGTCCCCACCTTTCTTATAAGATGTCTTCAAGTATTGAAAGGCTGGAACAAGGCCTTCATGGAGCCTTTCCTTTCCTTCTCCAGGCTAAACAACTTCAGCTCTCTCAGCCTGTCCTTATAGAGGAGGTGTTCCAACCTTCTGATCATTTTCATGACCCTCCTCTGGACCTACTCCAACAGGTCCATGTCTTTCTTGTTCAGAGGACTCGAGATCTGAAAACAGTATTCCAGGTGTGGCCTCATCAGGCAGAATCATCTCCCTTGTCCTGATGGCCACACTGCTTTTGATGCAGCCCAGGATGCGATTGGTCTTCTGGGCTGTGAGTGCGCATTGGTGACTCATGTTACATTTTTCATCCACCGGTACCCTCAAGTTCTTCTTCACAGGGCTGCTCTCAATCTCTTCATCTCCCAGCTTGTATTGCCCCAACCCAGGTGCAGGACATTGCACTTGGCCTTATTGAACCTCATTGGGGTACACATGGGTCCACTTCCTGAGTTCATCTCAGTCCCTCTGAATGGCATTCTGAGCTTGCCTCTAAGCCTACCTATCTGAATCCCTGTTAGTATTAGAAGAGTGCATACATTTAGTGGGCAGTGTGGTCACTCTCCTGGAAAACAGCTATTTGGGACTTAGATATTTCTGTTAAATTTATGAAAACTTGTATACCTGATAATTGCTTTCTGTTATCTCTGATCTGTAAGTAAATATTTTTAAAGTGTAGAATATGCATGATGTAGGAACGAGATGGTAGGATATAAGTGATCCAGCTACTCTAGGAGATGTACATATTACAAACTAATGAATCTATATGTACCCCAGAATCTTTGTTGGCATCACAAGTAGGTCATAGCTCCTAAGTCAGGATTTATGTGAAGCTGCCTTTGTTAATAGTGTCTTTTTTGTGTCTCTGAGTTTGGGAGTGACCGTTTGTGTTACTTTCAGCATGTTACAATTTTCAGACAGACAAACGTGATGCAGTATTTCCCATGCTCTTTGTTTGCAGTAAGAGAACAAGACTAGAGGAATAATACGAAGAGCTGCTTTTTCTCACGGTTTGATTAAAAGAATCCTGCTTATATCTGCTAGGTTGTCAGCTCAGGCTGGTTTCCAATTCTCTTCCTGCCTCATTTTTCCATCCATCATTCCTGGGACCTAGAAGGAGCAATAGATATAGTGTTCTATGCTTGCTTAGGCCTTGGCAAATAACAATTCATCAACACCCCAGCTTTAAAAAAGACCATTTTTTTTGACTCAGAAGAGCATTATAATTTACCCAGTGTCCTCTGGTGTCAGGAAAATCACATGACCAGATCTAAAGCAAAGAAAATCTTGCAAGATATTCTTGGAATTATTAATAAAAACAACTGTTGTGTTAAAGGGAAAGTGTATGAAAGCCCTTGCTGGGTGACCTTAATATTTCACAGATATTTCTTGGAGAAAAATGTTCAAAATAATATTCCCCTTGCACCGCCACCCCCATCCCCCAAAGCAAAAGCAAACAAATTAAACCCCACAAAATGTTGCTAGAGGGTTTTCTTTCTATAGAGGCTCGTTTATTATTGTTTCAGAGCTGTTGTTACACTGGAGAAAAGTAATGTAATCAAACCAATTGGCTGTCGGAGACCTTTTTTAATGCACTGCTCTGGACACAGTACATATGCTCTGCGAATAAATACAGAATTAGTGTACCTATTGGAAGCACTTAGTGAGAATGAGTGATTTGTCTTCCTTATGAAAGGTGCATATATTTCTTCTGTTAGCTGTTTATCAGGCTGCCATTTTTCTGCTTATGGATTCTGAGATGGGATTCATCATTTGTCAGCTTGTGAGCAGATGTTCTGGAGACAGCCAAATTGATCACAAGGATGAAACGAACAACGATACCAATGTTGGAGGGCAGCCTTTACAAACTCTCTCTCTCCTGTTCTGGCCTCTTCATTCTGCTCTTGTTTTTAGTCATTAATTGTCCTCCAGAAAGTTACAGGAGGAAAGTAAAATCTCATTCATGCAAGTTTGTTTTTATTTGGAGACATTCTGAACTACAAAGACAAAAAAGAAGGCAAGCACTGAGTCTACTGAAATGTCTTTGCTGCTACCTATAACGTCATCAGGGAAGGAAACATTTAGGATGGTTTGTATTTTAATGAAAGAAAAATACATTGCTATCACAAAAAATGTAGAATTATAACTGTTGAAGAAATATTGCTTGCTATTTTATCAAGCCGTTGCTATGATGATTTACATTAATTGTTGTTTGTCTTGCCTGTGTATCAATGTTTCAGCAAAGTTGATGGGAAGCAAGAGATAACAGGTGTTACTTGTCAAAATTGAATTTCAAATGTTTGATTTGCTTTTAGCAGATGTAGAAAAGAACTGCTGAAGCGGTGTTGATTACACAGCCATTAAGGCCCTTTCTTGCCAAAAAACTCTCCTTTTTTTCACTTGTGTGCTGTTGAAAATGGCAGGCTGTTGCCAGAGGATTGAAGAGCTAAACACATGCTGCTGAAGAGCTACATGTGTTTTTCAAACCACAGGTTTCTGACCCCAGCCTTAAGAAATTAACAACAGCCTCTGGAATGATGCAGAACTCAATAAGAATTGCTGAGAAAAAAACCTAACCTCTCCTTCAAAAAAAGGAAAGGTTTGGAAGCAGGCTTTCCTTTCTATTTAGAGCTGAGAGCAGAAATAGAGTTCTTTGTAACCTTTGTAAATGGATGGGGTGGGGGAGTGAGGGGTTATTGTGAGATGTCCTGATCAGAATGGTGGATGAAGGAGTACATTGTGTTCAGTGCTCTATACACGAGACTGATATAAGAAATGTGCTTAAAATAAGTTTAATATTTTTCCTTTAGAAACTGGAAGTCCTGCACACAGTTGAGTATTTAATATAGATCTGAATGTTTTCTGCAGCATGGATCTTTTATTTTATAATGATTTTCTTCATTTATATCAAAAAAAAGGATAGACTGCTTAATCTCTTTGATACCGGTAATGTTTCATGTTCTACTGAAAATACAGAAACATGGGGCTTTTGATACAGCAGCTGATGGTGTAAATATATATGGCTCGCAGCTGAGATCACAAGATGCATGCACCTTCTGGCATGCCAAGGCCTGATGGCTTGAGAGACAGCATTAAGAAATGTGAGAGGTTCAGTACATAGTTTTTGTTTCCTCATTTACTGGGGAGAGAAGAAAGGGTTTAGAAGGCAGGGAAGAACATATGTTCTAAGCCTGGCATTCAGCTTTGGGTTGCTCCATGCTGTTGGCTACTTTTGTTAGCCTCTGTATTGGGGCACATTCAATGGAAATAGTAAATATCATAGGTAGGCTTGTGTCGTTGTTTAGGCCCAGCTGGCCCCTGAGCACCATACAAGTGCCCAGAGCCCCCTCCCACCCCATAGGGTGGCAATGAGGAATGGAGAGAAAAAGGAAGAACCACATAGGCTGACATAAGGAGAGTTTAATACAATAATGTAAGGAGAGGAGAAACAACAGTAATAACAATAATACCAATGAAATAATATATAAAGCAAGTGATATAAACCAAAATGCTCACCGAACTACCTGACTCTGTCACTGTACACAAAACCCATGCATTGTTCTGATCAACCCTTCCCTTATATAGCAGATCTCAGTATGGTCTTGAATATCCCATAGGCTGGTTCAGTTGTCTATCCTGGCTGTGATCCCTTTTAGCCTCTTGTAAACATTAACCCTATCCTAACCAAACCCAGGAGAGCTTGTGTGAAGCCACAGTTTAAAAATTAAGAGATTATCACTTTTTAGATGTGACTTTTAAGAATTGTATATGTCCATAGAAAAACAGGGTCCTTCAGAAGGGTTTGTTTGTGCTGTCTTTATCCAGAGTCCAGTTTTCAGAAGGTTAAAAAGAATTACTCCTGAAGTTTGTAAAAGTCCAATATTTGTTTTTTTCCAAGCAATTCTTGTGCCTGCTTTAAAACTGGAGTTCTGCAAGCAATCACAAGAGTCTCTGAGAAGCAGACTTTTTCATGTGTCAAGAGGATTAGACATGATTTGGTACCCACACAGGTTGCAGAGGTAAAAGCTCGTCTGCAATCTGACCAGCAGCAGGTCTCTGGGAAGCTGCCATGAATGCCGGATTTCAGGAGCTATGTACTGCTTATAGCTGTGCTCTTTAGAGGTAGAAAAGCCTCTAGTATGTACAAGCACTGCAATTTTCTGCCTTACCTTCCTTTCTAACTCAACAATTGCCAGATTCCATCTGCATTGGCTGAACTGTGCCAACTGGCCTTGACTTGGTGCTCTCCATTTCTCCATGGACTTCTTCCTCTATTCCCTGGATTGTTTTAGTTGCCATAGCAAAGAGGCTTCATTTGAAGGTTTATTTCAGTGCTAGCTACCTTTCCTTAAACAAACAAATATTAAATTCAGTGTCTTACATTCAATTTTAAACTATCATTCTCAACTCTGTCTCAGACTCGTGTATCAATAACAATCCCTTTAGACAGTATTTCTAAATTCTAATGGTTTTATGTTTTTATCATAGTGCCAACCTTCAGATATTTTTCTCAGATGCCTTTTTTTTTATGACTGGTGCTGGCATTCTCAGGAGCTGAGGATCCTCTAGAATATTTTATGGCCTCTTTTCCAGTGTCTCAAGTTGAACACTCCAGACTGACACACAGAATTAATGGACACTTTGGAAATACGGCTTTTCATCTCTGTGCCCTAGTTTCCTCTTGTAATATTCAGGTTTATAATACTTGACTGCATCAGATGGGAATATGGGGTTGTGAGGATTAATTAGTTAATTTTTAAAAGTAGTTTACACATGTCAAGTGCCATTTAAATGCTGATAGGGGTTCTTGCTATTGCTGTTTTTTTCCCTTTTGCCTCCTACCTTTCATTAGTTAGTTTGACCTGGTTAAAGAAAAAAGAAATTAGTCATCAAACCAAATTCTCTCTGTACATTCCTTCCTATATGTTTTAACTATCGTATGCCCTTTTTACTGTTCTTCTTCACCTTTCTATGTAAGGGCATTTCAGGAAAGATTAATAGTCATAGATGTCAAGGTTTAGGGTCAGGGCCTTCCACCAGACCTATGATAGATGCTGTCTGTTAACTTATCTCCCTTTCCAAAGGAGAAGAGAAAGGGAATGAGGGAGAGACACTTACAAATTAGAGAAGAAAACTAAAACACCTTTAATGAAAATAATAATGAAATGGAATACATACAAATATATACAAAATCAGTGTGGAATCCATCCGTCCTGATGACAGTTACGTCACTGTCACCACTGATGCTCTGCACTGGGGAAGACCCAGACTGGACTCAATGGCAGATGGTGACTGGATGATGGAGCTGGATTCTGGAACGAGATTCAGGAATACATGGATCAGGATTGAAGGCAGAACAGAGAGCTCCTCAGATGCTGGCCATTGAAAAAGGATATTGAACCTCGTGACCAGCTTTATACTGAATATGACGTTTATG
>VWZK01003747.1:0-56239 GCA_013396935.1 Baryphthengus martii | reverse complement strand
GGCGCCGCCCGGGTGCCGTTCGCAGAGCTCATGGCTCTGAGGTCGGACCAGCCGTAGTCAGGTCTCTTTTAAAAGCCAAGGCAGTGTTTATGCAATGTAGGTAAAAGGCTGAATTGCCAGTTGCCTGCAGAAAGTAACAAACTTTGTAGAGAATATTATTTTCTTTCCTCTTTTGGAAGGCACCTCTCCGTGCGCAGTGACTTTTGGATTGCCTGCTAAACAGCGGCGTTGGCTAAGAGGGACAGGGCAGGAGTTAAGTTTACTTGGCAGTCGAGCAGTAACTGATTATTGTTCATTAAAAGTACATAGCATATATCCTTCAACATAAATATTTCTACTTGCAACCTCCACCTAATTTTATTTCTATAGTTTAACCTGTCCTAACTGTGGTTAGAAGACTAAGAGTACTCATTTTCTCAAATTAACGCTTTAAAAGCCTGATTGAATCATACTTATGACCGTTTTTGAAATGAGTTGCAACAATCCCAAGATTCTCTCTACTTCTTTTTCTGTAGCTTCCTGATGAGACTGCTTCATTGAGTAGTTCTCACCTTTGGCTGCAGCATCTGTGCTAAGATCAGCAAAACGTACTAATGTCATGCAAAGTGGCTGCTGTAGTCTGGATTTTAAACTAAAATCTAAATTACTTTCATGCTGATACTTTATCCAAGTGAGTATCCGAGTGCACAATGCAACTTATTACTTGGCTTTAGAAAGTCACATGTCACTATGAAAAAAAAAGTGTAGACAATTTTGTGTTTCAGACGTGAGCAACGATTAAATCTTAACTCCAACTAAACCAAAAGAACAGTGTACACAAGTGAATACGGTAATAACTTATGATACAATTTGTTTACCTGCTCTCAAGTTATTGTTTTATATCCAATCATACTTTCTTAAACGCGATTTAGGATTTTTTAAAGGAAAATTAAAATATGAATAATATTTACAGACAGTAAAAGTATAATCAGACCCTACTACAGTTGGTATAGTATTAGAAAAGCAGACCTGATTTATCTTTACAATTAGTTTAACTGTCATAATTGGTGGTGTTCTGTTTATAAAAGAGTAAAAGTAACTGAATTATATATTATATTCCTTTGAAAAAGAGTTAGTGATTGTTAAATAGTCTCTCTTTTCACAAAAGAATACTGAGAAAACGGTACTAAAACATCTTACATAATTGCCGCTTAATTAATAATGAATATATTTCAAAAATCAAAATTTAATAAGCTAATAAATTATTAAACTCTGGTGGGATGTATAATTATCACAGCTCTGAAATCCCTACTGTCGTGGATGGTGGACTTGCAGCACTGTTACTCCTTCCCTGTTGTCTTCGAACGCACCCCTTCAAACAGGCTGACCCGCACACTTCTGCTTTGGTGGGGAGTTTTATTTTACCGCTTGCTCGCAGTTGCTGACCAGGCTCTGTTACTGCAGCTCCTTCTGCCAGGGGCTGTGGTCAATGCTTAATGCCTGATTTTGATAAATCCCGTCTCAACAGTCTAGAAACAGCAAGGGACCATTCACAAAAGAGTTTTAATCAGTGAAGCATTCTTCAGGAATTGTAGCATTGCAGAGTTTGGAGTATTTGATAACGTTTTTGAACACTGGCAAATAATATTTTGAATCAGAAGAAAAGTAGCAGAGAGAAGTAGCCTATTTCACCCCAGTAGAGTGCAGTAATTTAAGATTGGTTCCTAAGGGATAAATATGTAAACATAAGTAGAAAACCAGATAAAATGTGCACAGTGCTGTCAGCAGTAGGTTCTTCAAGACTAACTGGACGTTTCGCTAGCTGATTTTCTAGAAACAGATTCAATAGATTATGTTTTTAGGCCTGTAGTGCTAGGTGGAAAACTGCAAGTTAACTGGGAAATTAGGGTGCAGAATGTGAGGGTATGGTAACGAATTTGATAATGAACTGAAAACAAATACAGCTGAAATATAAACTGTAAGATCAGGAGTGTATTAGAATTCCTCAACAGTTGCACTTGAATCTAGTATTAGTATTTTTCGCTAGCAAATTTAGCATCCCAAGAAGCAGAGCATTCTTTAAGGTTACTTCAGAGTGACACAGGATTAGGCGTTGTTGTCAGCCAAAGACAGGACTGGAGTGTCTGGGATACCAGAGGTATGAGACTACTGAAAGTAATTGAAATGGTTGGAAATACGGTAGTTCAAAATGCAAGTCTGTGTGTGAGGATGGAGGGGCAGAACAATTTATTCCATGTATTATGAATTTATTACTTGAAAATGGCTTAGAAGGACATCAGTGTGCTGACTGATTGGAGAATGTACTTAACAAAACCTGCAATTTTCTCATTAATTATAACTGACAAGGTATTTGTACTAGCACTGGACAAGTATCGTATCCATTCAGTAGGTTGCTTGGTGGGACCTCTTCTGGTATGCTCTGTAATCTCTGCTTGCTTGTGCTCCAAACAAATGAGCTGAGACTAGGAGTGCTGAGAGCTGTCAATATTTTGGGGGGAATATAGGGTTTATCTCTTGTTATTGAGATAAAAAGACTGATGCTTGGTTTGTTTTTAAAACCTGCGCTGGATTTCCATTGGTAGAAAGAGTGAAGTGTGTGAGGGGGTCTGTCTTAAAAAAAAAACCAACAAACAAAACCTAAAAATCCAGCCCAAAACTGAGAGAAATGGGCAAAAAATCCAGAACACCATAATTTCACTTAAAAGAAATCTCTAGTAACTTATTGAAAAGGACTAGATGTCCTTACTCTCTATGGTGCTGAAGGATTGGATTTAGTAACCTTGAGGGTCAATAGAACCTTCAGTTCTAATTTGTGGTTTATTTGTAAATATTTCTGAGGCTTTCTGTTGCTGGAAGTATATGCCTTGACTGCTTATGACTGTTGGCAATGAAGAGCCCTTTAAAAACACCTCCTTTATAAGGATCACTTTTGATTTATGTTCTTTTGGTCTGTCTGTTCCCAGTATTGGGAAGGCAGGTACGTAATTTAGAGTTGGAGCCAAAGTAGCATCTTCACGGTTTAACAGTTTGACTATCTTTTCAGTGACCCCTGCTGTGTTTACCAGGAGGTTGTAGAGAGATCCTGGGCTGCCTTCTTCCTGGCTCTCTAGCAACCCTTACAGGCAACTACATTTTCACCAGCCTAATGTAGGTGTTCTGAAAACCAACCGTAGCTGTGCTGTAACAGTGAGTCGTCAGCTCATTTGCATTACTTTATAAATTATTACAAAGCAGTCTTTCAAATCATGTTAAATATTTCACATGAGTTAAATTGTTAGGCTTTTTGAAAATCTAGTCTCAGCAAGGAATAGGGAAATAAACAAATTTTTTCTATATGTGCTGGCCTCTTTTAACCCACTGATGACACCGATCTGTGGATGTACTTTTGATGCTCAGAGAGGTGCATCTCCTCTGACTCTTAGCCTTATCTTGTACAACTCAGTTTCTTCCTTTATAAAATGGCGCTATATCTATCTACCCATGTAGTAGATTTTTAAAATCCAAAGATGAAAAGTGCAGCCTCAGAGGTATATCCATGCTATAGGGTAGAAGTGATTAGTCAGAGCGTAGAAGCACATGGTTATATAGTGACCAAGTTAGCTCACCAGAAAACAGTGGGATGAGAAAGGAAATAAATTTTCACAAGAGCTCTGTGGCGCATCAGCAGAATCTTTATAGAACCCAGGTGAACTCTTCAGAGCAAGCTTGTATGTCTCTGAAATACTTTAAAGTTTGTTGTGCAAAAAACTTAAGTGTCATCCATCATTATGTGCCCAGGAGAATGTTATTTGGGATTCTGCAAAACCTTCCTGATTGTTGGTGCATAGTAGATGGCAATCTGGACTACACTGAAACTGAGGTGCTGTCATTCATTTAGGATTTAGATAAAACAGTTTTATTTTTTTTTATGAAACTTATCTTAAATATATGCAACTTGGTATTACGTTGACAATGTCTTCTCCGTTTCAGATAATGTTTTATGTTACATAACAACAGTCAGTAATCCAGATTTTACATTTATGTATTTTATATGATATTAGTTTAAATTTTCCTATTGGTTACAGACTTTTGACTTCAATTCACAGAAATAAAATTTTATACATTTTACAGGAACTGTGCTCTGTTTCTTTTCAATTCTGAACCAGAAGAGCATCAGATTTTAGTCAGCTAAGAGGAGAGGAATAAGATGTTCCTAGTAAATACTAATTGCAGCTCTTGTTCTTCCTTTATCTCCTAATAGCTGAGCAGTGATCCCAGCTGCCACTGGTGGCATCGCCAGGCTTCTACCAAATGTAGCAGACCACTGTACATGACCTCTCTGCTGACAAGTTAAGCTGTCTGGGTCTCAGAGGGAATGTGCCTGATACTTCACAGTTGAGGAGAGAATATCCTGTCACTCGTTCAGGAGGTTAACTATGCTAAGTGTATGCTAAGTAATTTCTGGAAGGATTTTGCTTACATGAAAAATAAAACCTTTCACAAGAAACAAGATTAACTACAGCAATTTGTTGTTAGCTCTGTGGTAGTTTAAAGATTCAGATTCTTAACAACATGTCTTGGAATGTATTAAATTATCTACATGTATTGAAATGGTAAATTAAAAAAAAAAAGCCTTAACATCTCTGAATCTGTTTTATACTACTGGATATCACATGGGGAACAAAAATTTCTATCAAATTCTCATTTTGGGTGCTGGAATATTTGCACAGCTGTATTCTTATGATAGTGTTTTCTCTGTTAGGTTGGTTGGTCTATTGTGCTATTGAGAGAGAGCCAGCTTGGAGAAGTGGATAACATTATTTAAACCTTCCCAACAGTACTGCAAAAATATGATTGCTCTAAATGTTGCAGTTGAACCACTCTGGACAGTTGACCAGTAAGAAGCTGTGTCTGCCTGTAGGTTTGAGGGAAGGCCCAGAAGGGCTT
The DNA here is from genome assembly GCA_013396935.1 of Baryphthengus martii. Lineage (NCBI taxonomy): Eukaryota > Metazoa > Chordata > Aves > Coraciiformes > Momotidae > Baryphthengus > Baryphthengus martii. The sequence goes on along the minus strand of VWZK01003747.1, from coordinate 51,313 downwards.
CAGGTGTTAAGAGTGGCTTGGCAGTGATGCTGGTATCCCTCCCTTTCCTATACCCATATACCCATGTTAGGTTCAGTCACATACTAGATCTTCTGTTCGCTGATCATTTGCTAGGGAAGAAGAGGGCTGCCGCTGATCCAAGGAAAGGAAAATAGAAGTTCTTTCCCTAATCTTCCCACTACTGAGTGAAGATACCATGTGCCAAGTTCTGAGGAAGCGTTTGAAACAGAGACACAGGGCGACGGGGCAACTTACGGTGGGACTGTGCTGGACTGTCTAGAGCGGCGTGATGTCAGTGTGAGGCTCATGCTTTTAGTGCGTTGGCCATACAACCGTCAGTAATCTCAGTATCCACCTACGATTAGAATCATAACAACACTCTTGTCAGTACAGAGCTTGTTTTTACTTTAATCTTTCACTTAGGTGACCATGTGGGGCAGATTGACCTTGGCTGCTTCCCAGCTGCTCACCCAGCTGCTCTCTCACTTTCCCTCCTCAACAGGCCAGAGAGAGAAAATAGGTTGAAAAAGCTGCTTTAAATGGATGAAGAAATAAACACAGTATCTTGTAGGCTGGAAAAGTGGATAGAAAAGAGTTTACTGGCAATTTTTTGCTGGAACCTGTTCCTTGCAAAAGAGTCATATTGAAAATACTAGACACTTTTTTTTTTCTGTGTGAATTTGCAGTTTTGGGGATAACTTCTTTAGTTTCAGGGATAACCTGTATTCTGGCAAATTCATTGATTCCAACAAAGATGTTTCTCCAATCGGTGTTTTCTCTATTGAAATATGCAGGAAAGGGGAGTCTTTCTGACTGCTTAGCAGTTAATTTAGGGTGCAGAACTTCCTTCAAAGTCATTACTTGATGGCAGAGCAATGATTGTTTATTGAACTGTTTTTTCCTTTGTCATATATACAAATGGTATTGTTTTCTAAGAAGTGGAAAGAACACAGCAATGTTCATGGTATACCTAAAGAAAAGAATAGCAGTCAGAATTAAGAGCATGAATAAGGTCATTACAACCAAGAAACGTAAGTACAGGTGTTTTCTGAGATGGTTCTTAAAAAAACTCTCTTAAATCATTTGGAAAAACCAGAATCTTTTGTGCTTCAGAATGAGGTGATTTATTACAGATTCATTTCCTAAGGAGAGGGATTTCTTGGTGGCTAAGCATGCAACAGAATAATATAGTAATACCTAGTGGCAAAATGTGTAACAGCAAAAATAAAATACAGTATAGAGAAAGAAACTCTAATAATAAAAATGCATGTTTTCTTAGTTTTATGTATTCTTTTAACTTTGACTCTTCTTTTCAGCTGAATTTATTTAAAAAACACAGTATACTTGTAAATTTTCCAGTAAGTATCCATTAATGAAAGAAAATGAATTTTTTTATTTCTTTCATGTGTATGCATGCACGTTGAGCAGGAAATACTGAAAACAAGCAAAATGCATTATCCTCTGTGATGGAGAAAAGCAGCTGTATTTCTTCCAAGACTAATCTTCTCTCAAGTTGTTTATCTGGTGTAATTCCCAACCACATCATGATACATTGTGATTTTTTGGATATTTTTTTTCTTTTTTAATGAGTTTTGCAAATCTGTCTTATATTTACCTGTAAAATATAATGGCAGTAATGAGGAGTTTTCTCATCCCTAACTCATTTCCAGATTTATCAGGAATTTGTTTAGAGTGTCTTCTGTGTGGATTAGTAGCTGTGCAGACATTATGCTGTTCTGCCTCTGTTCTTCTGCGTATGCCTTGGAGTGTGTCTGTGTATTAAAGGAACAAAATCCTAAGGTTATGCTTTCCCTGGCACCCAGCAGAAGAAAGAATTAGTGACGCTCACTATGAATGCTGTTGAAGAGTATAGTAGCCATGCTGTCTCTGACAAGAGAAGTTTCCACTTTCAGGCAGGTTTGTGGCAAGGTTTTGAGCAGATGTTTCTTGCTTATTGAGGTTAAACTGTTAGGAAACTCTGACAGTATTGCAGAATTTTCAGTATTACTAAACTCTGTCTTGTACACTCTGCTAATGGAAGATACGTGTCTAATACCAAGCAGCAAAATGAACTGAAAAATCAAGACCTGAAGGTTTTTAACAAGAAGTATTCAGTAGATGTTTCCAAAGCTTAGAGCTTTTTTTGGTGCTTTTTTTTTTAAGGCACTATAATACAACAGTAAATATATATAAACAGTGTTATCATCGAGTTTGATAAACTGGGATAAATTTCTGATGTTTTTATTTACCCAGGGAAATTACCGCTTCATGAAACTTTTACTGGCTCGTAGAGGGAACTGGATGCAGAAGGACTTAGAAGATATGACACCATTACATTTAACTACACGTCACAAAAGCCCCAAATGTTTGGCTTTGTTGCTAAAACATATGGCACCTGGAGAAGTGGATACCCAGGACAGAAACAAGGTAAAAATACTGCTTAGTTTAAGACCATTCTTGTAGCAGCTTTAGAAATGGGTGTTACAACAAACAGTTGTGTGTGAAAAAATATTTCAGTCATAACAAACTTTTTCTGTGTCTTCAAAATAGTGGATAACACTGGTATTATAATGATCACTTTTAGAAATATTGTTTTCCTGATAATGATTTGTAAGTTGATTGCACTGAGTTGATTGACATTCCTGTTGAGAGTATGTAGAATAGCAGAGGATTCAAAGCCCACTGTTTTTTTGAGGTCTTAGGTCTTTCTGTAGCATTGTGACCCTTGTTAGAATCTGGATAGCATGTACTTTTTTCCTTGGAAAACCCCTACATTTCAAATCATTTAATGGTAAGAGTCACTAGTAAACTTTGTGCAAAAGGCCTTCAAAGTACTTGTCAATACCAAAGGTGAGTTTGAAAAAAACAATAACCACAGGAAAGTCCTTTGGTGCTGAGCTGAATGCAGGTTTGCTGTTGACAGAAATCCTTCCTAACTCTGGGTGATCGATCTCACCCTGCACTGGGGCCACTAAAGGGGTGATGATATTGGCACAGCTGTCCATAGCTTTGGCCAGCAGCCAACTGCCCATCCAGCCACTCTTTCACTCCCCCCACCTCAATGGAACAGATGGAGAAAATAGGTTGAAAAAGCTCCTGTGTTGAGATAAAGACATGAAGATTGATCACTAGTCATGGGCAAACCAGACTCAGCTTAAATAAAATGAGTTTCATTTGTTGCCAATTAAAATAACTAGAACATCACCTTCAAACCACTCCCACCCCTCACCCTTTTTTCCTGGGCTCAAGTTTACTCCTTCACTTCTACTCATTCACTTGACATCCATCAAGGATAATCCAAAGGTAAAAATATCTGTAGCCTAAATCTCTCTGGTCAACTGTCTTTTTTTTCTGTGTTTCTGTAAGTAAAAATGGGTAGTTTTTAGAGTCTCCTAGTCATACATGACTTTTTGGCCTGAGGTAGAATGCGATACCATTTGTCAAGAAGATTTTCTAACAGGAACAAGAAGAAGTATCAAGTTGTTTTTGTTGCTGGTGTTGTCATTATTATCATCATAAAATGGACCAATTGGCAACAGAAGGTCTGCTATCAATGCATATGCACTGTTGCTTGCACGAGCGCGTTGTTTAGTGAGAGGGATGTGATGATGAAGTTGATTGACATTCTGGCATGAGACTTTCATCTGAAGCAGAGCACCAGTTAGTCATTTTGGCATTTGTTTTGTGAAACTGCAGACTTCCTTGGGTGAAAATGTAATCTTAACATCTTAAGAGCTTTACATTACAACCTTCTTAGAATAAAGTCCTTCAGACTAATTTTCTTCATCTGTAGTGACAACAGTTGCTTGAAAGACCAGGAAATCTCCAGGTCACTTTCCAAGTATATAATATATTGTCATGAGTTGCCTCATGTCCCTTTGCAAAGTCAAGTTATGCTCTACCATATCCATAAAATTACTAGCTTGCTTCAGAAGCACACTGAGTTCTAAGAGCCTTGGGAAATAATCTACTGATGTTTGTTAAAAAAGATTATCATTAAAATGACCAGCCAGAAGAGATGATGCATCTTAGAAGAAAAGTGGTACAGTTCTTAAAACATCTGATTTATTATTACTCTTCATACAGAGAGGTGCTGCCAGTCCACAGTAATAGCACACTAACCCATTTCAAAAGAAGAATTATTTTTTTAGCATGTAGTAACTGTGTTTTTTTAGATGCTTAGATTACTGCCATTCTTGTTTGAGTGTTTGGCAATGTTTGATTTAAAACTGATGTGAAACAGTTGCCTCCATTAACATTACTAGTAGGTCGTGAGGAGGCAAGGACGTTCACACAGTCCTGACAGACGTTGTAAGTAAAGGATTCCTTGCGTTTCCACGTATGTTTTTGAACAAACCACATTCATCCCTCTTATTGGCATGCTTGATGTGTGTTCTGTCTGGGAGATGATCGTGTTGCCTTTAGTAGACCAATTTCTAATAATTATTACAAACCTGTTAATCTGGGAATATCTGGTTTAAATTTCATGTGCTTGAGCAGTTTGTATATCCTGAAATCTGAAAGAGACTTCTATCAAAGAGCCCATATCTCAATGTTTCTTAGCAAAAGGAAGAGCAAAAATCAACTATGTAACTACCATTGGCAAGGTAGGCATGGTATTGAATACAATTGGAACGGTTACTGATGAACACTTTTTAAGCATTGAGCCAGAAGGTCTCTTTCTTACAGTTTGTAAGTGATCTTGGAACGGATTCAAAAACTCTCCCCAGCAGGCACTAAACTACCACTGATTCAAATATGAATGCCCTGATCAAGTGTATCTGGATCAGCTGATGACCACTATACCAATTTGGTAAGGCTGGTCTTAGTGGAAATCTTCATTCCGTATCTCATTGTAGTGGTTTTTCATTCTACCACAAGAGAAGGAGAAGATTGGACTTTCCAGTGATGTAACAACTTAAACTCTGAAATCCTTATCTGATTTTATCATCTAGGAAGCAGGATAAGAGAGCTGCAAAGCCAGTTTCCTACAAATGTATCTTCTGTCCCTTCTGGACAATAGAGTTGAACCAGCTTGTGCCCCAGCAATCAGCTGTTTGCCTTCCAGAGTATTCTAACATGTATCATGGAAACCCTGGCTTATAATTACAGCAGTCATCCTGGAGAGGTCATGCTGACTTCCTGACCATGTTAATTAATTAACAAAGGTGTATGGAAACCAGCCAAAACCTTTTAGGAACCTTGCTTGTTGTTTAGCATATTTCCAAGGCAATCTTAAAACATTGCCAGATTACCCACAACAAGTAGAGCGCTTTTATACCCATTTGTGTCATAAGTAGTCACAGTAGCAAAGATGGAATTCAGGTTGATGAAAGGAGGGCTCAGGGATGGGGTCGAAGAGGTTTGACCCTGTTGGACACATGGCTTATTTGTTTCCCTTACTGCATCTCTGCACATCAAGACTGCCATATAATCCCAGAACGCTGAGAGAGAACAACTGCCTTTTACATCTATTTCCATCTAGATAGCTGTCTGAAAACCAGGTTACAGGTGAGAGAAGCTGATAAACCAAGGCTACACTGGCCTCCTGGTAATCAAAAGGTGGTCTTGCATTGCATCTGTTGGTTTCTAGAGATACTGCTCTGCTCCACTTAAGAAATAACAGATGTTAACTTACTACAAATTTCTACTGCTGTAAGTTTTTTCAATTCAAATCCCACCAGGCTGTGATGGTTTGAACATGCTTTATGGTGCTAGGCTATATGTCATTTGTGGTGTCGCTTATCACACCTACCCTTGCAGCCCCTCCAGTTGTGTCTTAGAATGAGCTATTTTTCAGGGAACTACCAAGTAGACAAAGAGGTTGTGCTGTCATATTATGTTACCATGGTACTAAACTAACAGCTTAAAGCAACAAACGCAAAAAATAGGCTCCTTTGTGCCTTCCTCCTTTACAGAGAGGTTAAGGATATGATAGTGAACTCATACATTCAGCCTCAGTGTTCAGGGATGTTAATCCAGGGTATCGTTAACCTCATACACAAATGCCCTGCAGTACTTATTCCTCTCAGTTTTCAAAACAAAGTGCCATGTAAAGTTTTGCAGGAGTGAGGGAGGAAGAGAGACAGGAAATAAAATTAATTCTGTATCTCACAACCCTTTGCTACTTGGCAGTTGGGAGAGAGATATCCGATAAAATACTACTTAATATAGCAACATTTTGCTGCTTAAAAAACCCCACACACATTGATTTGCTTATGTAATTATGAACATTAATAATGCCCATAAAAAGCCACTGGCAGTCAGGAATTGGCGATAGGAGCATGGATTGTCTTTAGGTTGTCCAGAGAGGTTGTAGAGTATCTGTCTGTGGAGATAACTAAAAATCTGACTGGACAGTGTCCCCATCAGCCTATTATAGTTGACTGCACTTTGAGCAGAGGAGTTGAACTAAGTGATTTCATACATTCTGTGAAAATGTAGTTAAATCGTGTTTCGGGTCCTAACCAACTTTAATTCTCTTGTACTAATTTTTCAATGTGTAAACCTTGTGGATATTGTGTTTCAGCAAACTGCACTGCATTGGAGTGCCTACTACAATAACCCAGAGCATGTGAAACTTCTCATAAAACATGATTCAAATATTGGAATCCCTGATATTGAAGGAAAAATCCCACTTCACTGGGCAGCTAACAACAAGGACCCCAGTGCAATTCACACAGTGAAATGTATTCTGGTAAGAAAGTCTACTATATATGTAACACTTTCTGTATTTATTACTTTACTGTGATAGAAATATATTTTATTCTCTTGAAACTTTTTTTAGTCCACTGACTAATTACTCTCTTTGAGAATGAAACAATTTGCTTTTCCTAAATTCCAGAGTTTTTTAAGAAGTCATCTGAAATAGTTTTGTTCTCTTGAAAGAGTTTTCTTCGGAGTTCTGTGGGTGAATATCTTTGTTCTGATTCATGGACTATATATATTCTCATAGTTTGTGTGTAACTGTTCATTTCAGGGGTGGGGGTAGAGGAGGAAGGGGTTGCAAGTTCTTCTAGTTAAAATGGCTCGTCAATATTACTCAGTTGCATCTTGCAAACCGATTTCTTTATTGTGTGTCTTTTCTTCAGTATTTGAAAGTTTATTTCTAGTTAACTGTAAAGAAAAGTCTTTTGAATCAGAATTTTGGGAACTATTTGACCAATTATCAGTCAGGCCACAATCCATTTATTGAGTGACTTTCCAAATATTTTTGTGTACCAGAGTTAATAATTTTTCCTCAATGACACATTTTCTCTTTCTACAGTATTTTGTTTTAATTTTCTGGCAGTTATAAAGAATACAATGAAATCATGTGCTCAGTTTGATTTTTACCTTGATTTTTATTTGGTGGAAAACTCTGAACACTAACATGGAAAGATACAGAAATCTCAACTGATTTTTCTCTCACATACGGCAACAATCTCTATATATCTTCGTCTTTCAAAGGTCTTTCAGAACCAAACTTATATTGATTGTAGGCTAGCTACAATAACTTATATGTCTGTTTACCTGGTAAGCTTGCAAGTTGAGAACTTGAGTGGCATATGAAAATTTCCTTTGCTTTTCTCCAAATCACATTGATAATCCTACAGTTACTGATACTTTTTTTACTATAAGTTTTGAGAAGTTTCCAGTGTTAAATTAATGTGATTTTGATTCTCTTTATTCAAGATATTTGTAATTTGAACTCAGTTGTGAAGTAATTTGTCAGAAAAAAAATTTGTCATTAAGTTTTAGTTTGTATATACCATTTACTTTTCTGCCACGCTAGAGAAATAAATTTGCTGGAGAGTAGGTAAGGTATTGCTCTATTCAAATATAGACTTTTTGAAATGTGAAATAGTCAAGGTAAATGTTATTAAAAGTTGTGGTGGGTTGCCCCAGCCAACAGCCTTATACCTGCACAGCTACTTGCTCACTCCCTTCATGTGAGACCGGGAGAAAATAGAAGCAAAGAAAGAAGACTTGTTGATGAAGATAGTGGCAGCTTAGTATGGAAAACAAAACCTGCATACAGAAAAAAAAGGGAATTTATTCGCTACTTCCCATCAACAGACGGATATTAGCCACTCCAAGGAAAGTAGAAAAAGAGCTTCAGCATACTTCATTGTGCTTGGGAAGACAGATGGTGTAGCCATGAGCATCCCCATTGCCTCCTCCTTTCCCTAAGCTTTTTTTGCTGAGCATGATGTTATGTGGTATGGAATATTCCTTGGGTCAATTTGGGTCAGTCATTCCAGCTGTGACCCCTTTCCAGTCTCTTGCCCACCCCCAGACCACTTGCTGTGGGGAGCAGGACAGGGCAGGTCATGAAAAAGAGAAATTGTTGATTCTGTGCAAACGCTGTTCAGTAATAGCCAAAACATGGGTGTATTATCAACAGTTTTAATTACAAATAGAAAGCACAGCACCATACCTACTGCTTCAAGGAGAGTTAACTGCATCCCAGCCAGATGCACTATAAAAGGTCAAAAATACCCGTCTCCTTACCAAACGTGTTCTCAAAGATTCTCTTTAGGTAGTACAGAATCATGATCATATCCAGGTTCTGTATTGGGGTTTTTTGTTTGTTTTTTAGGGGTTTGGTTTGGTTTTCTCTGACAGTTAAAAGAGTATGTTCTTGATTCCATCTAGGCTTTTTTATGCATCAACTAAATTGTTTATAGTCCAGATAGGTATACCTACATATACTTATTGATGGAGTGAGATAATAAGTTTAAATGAAAAAGTAATGTAGCTTACAGAATATGTTATATAAGTTGGTGATACAGAAATATTGTTACTAGGTAATCAATCTGTCGATTTAGTCTGTTGTTGAGTGTAAATACCTTTTTTTGCTGGTGGTAGTGCCTCCAAGTTTAATCGTTTAATGAGATCTTGTCTTCTCTAAATGGAAGTGTTATTCTTACTTGTCTTAAGAGACACCTACCTAGCAGAGCTCACAATCTTCTCCTCCTGTCTTAGCTACTTTTTGCCATATTACCCTGTTCCAGATCTATTGCCCGTGCATCACCTTTGATTCTCATTCCTCTCTAGATCTTCACATATAGGTTAACTTTACATCCTTTCTGCATATTGTTTCTAAGGTACGTAGCTATACAGTTAAAATTCCTGGTGTGTTGTGTCTTAACTTTCCTAACTGTATTTCTAAGATCACAAGAATATTGTCTTGTAGTGATAGCAGTGCAAAACCCTCTGTGTCACTTTTGCCTCTCCATTTTTTTAAAATTATCTCCAAGACACACCATTAGTCTTTGCTTTCATGATAGACAGCTCTAAGGTAGTAAGTAAGTCACATGCCACCGCTCAGATAGCAGTCAGATACTGATACCTACCTCTGGTCAATCTGCATTGCCAGCCTTTGTTACCTGCTAACCAAGTTACAGAAAACAACACTGCTGTTATTTCTATCATGTTGATTTTAACACTCTGGAAGAATTCCCCAGAAAATTGTTTTTCTGTAGTGTCCTACTCAGAATTTTCTTGTGCTAATTTAGAAAAACTTAATAGAAGTTAAGCTGCTGGTTTTATTGAGACCACGGTCTATGATACTGAAAACCACTGTCTTATTTTTCTGGTCTCTGCTGTCTGTATGTGTCTATTTGTTGTCTCTTTTTTATAAACTCACAAAATTAAAATTAGGAGTCATCTTTTTGATATTTGTATAGTACTTAGCCCATTGGGGTTGTCAAAATAAACAATAACGAAAGGACCCCAACTGAATGCTGAAGAAGTAGGTTGGGTTTGCAGGGGTGACAGTTATGCACAAATGGATTATACCTAATATTGAGATCCATGAAATACAGTGAAAATGTAACTCATGACATATTTAGAAAGTAAGCCTATGAAGTAGAGAGAAACTTTAATCTGGAGATCCTCTCATGGTCAACTTCCTTTTCCAGCTTTCCAGATTCAGCAGTGCTTGGTTACATGAAAAACGTTGGGAAGATTTAAGGAGAAAAGAACAGAATAAGGTTCCATTAATATGATGGAAGCAACTGTTTAGTATTCTCTGTCTATTTTGTATCTCTTCTCTCTATTTATTCTTCATGGTAAGAGACATGACATTTATTTATACACCACTTTCCATTATTGCCTACAATTCCATTGTTCTAATTGCTGCAGAAAAATGCATAGCTTCTGTTTCTTCTGTGTATTGTGCTTAAAATATTAATGTAGTTTGACAGTTTAATTATAGCTAGTTTTACACCAAACCCACCTAAAATCCAAAGAAATTATACTCTCGAATGTAGGCAGAAAGAGGCCTGGAAAATTTTAGTGTAAGTGGCCCAAAATTTGAAAACACAGGAGTACTTTTAGACTAGAATATAAATAGTGGCTTTATCATTTTGTAGAAGTAGCACTTTTGATTATGGGACATGTTCTGGGGGGCATTGGTGACTTTGAGCCAGAAGTTCAAAGAGTCGTTTGTGTAGTATGTTGTTGAGCTTTTAGAAGGCTTGAAACTTTCCTTTTCACCTTGCATGAATATGTTGTAGGTAAAGTGAAGAATCATTTGTTTTCTTGTTTATGTATTTTGTTCCAACGAGTTTTCCTCTGATGGAGTTAGAATTTCAGTAATAACTTCTGTGCATATCATCACTGGTTTTTAGTCAGTCTTAAAAGTGATTCTTATAAAGATCACTTCTGAATTTTTGCAGTGGGCTCTATACTCCCCCTGCTGAGCTATTTGAGTAGACAGAAAGTAAACATATTATCAGCTTTCCGTTGAGAATTATTAAAGCTGGGGAAGAACATGCAACTTCACAACTCAGATAAATGCTTTTGAATGCCTCTTAAAGGAAGTATTACTCATTCTTTGATTATTGTGGCTTGTGCATGTAACAATGTTGACTTTGGTTGTATTTTTAGTTAAGAAATTAACATTTATTATTTTTTGGCCTTTGATAGATTATCTGTTATTTTACTAGTGGCTAGGTATAGTAATGAACTACAGTATGTTTCGAGTTTGTTAGACTAGGACTACTGATACATAAAACTGATGCAGTTTTTAACTATGAGACAGGCAACTTTGCATACTGTATGTAATATTAAATATTTAACTTTAGAAAACTTTTATTCAAATATTAGGAGTTTTAAGTTGAAATTGTTTGAAAGTAAGACAATAAGAAACAAAGAATCAGGACACTGCAAAGTTGAGGTTACTATTGCAGTACTAATTTAGCTAGATTGCACTGAAAAATATGGTTAAATATAACCATATTATTTTTTTATCTATTAAATAAAACACAGGGAATGTAGGATGCTGGTCAATTAATATTTGGATAGAAACCATTCCTCTGGAGTTTCCCAGCTTCCTGCTTCTTGGTAATTCTCAGTGTTGGAAGTACATTTTCTATGTAATAATTACTGCATTTCAAATAATGCAGATACAAGTGATTTTATCACCTATTTGTGCGTCTAGTGAAGTCAATAGCAAAAATTTCAGTTAGTTTAGTGAGAAAAAGGAAGTTCCTGATCCCTGACTGTTAATATGCTGCGCTAATCACAATTTCTTCCTCCTCTTTCCTAAGTATATTGTAAAATGTGATGCAGCTCTATTTTCAGGAGGATTGTATTTCTCAGTTATAATGGGTTAAAATACACTCTAGTGTTGGGAGTCAAAGATCTAAAGGCTACATTCCTTTTTTCATTTGCCCAAGGTTTCCATGGCTTCAGAGAATTGTTCTGAATTGTTGTCTTGTTTTGAGATTCTGCTTCTGTTCTAGATGTTTGGTGTCCTGCATCCTGAGTTTCTCTTGGTTTATTATTTATCATTTTCTTTAGAGATACCACTTTTTTCAAGAAAGTGAAGTTTAAAGGTTGTGTTTCATGGACCTTTATGGTATTTGCCATTTGGAGATCACTGCACTATTAAGATGATGTTCATTTGTTCATGTTCTGTTCTTCTGCCTGAGAAAGAAAAAGTCACAAAGAGAAATCAGTCTAGAAAAAAGTTGTTGAGAAAGAGGATCGCTGTACAAAACCATATATCTGGGAGCCTTATGTGAAAGTAATTTAGCATGTTTTTTAAGAAAATGTGATGAAAGATCAAGATACCTATTCGTGCTTATGCTATGTGATCAAATGACTAATGATGATACTTTAAAATATATTTTCATTCATAATTAAGCCCATTAGAAGTAGATACATTCAATAGAAGTACTCTAACTTAGTTCTATCCTGTCAGCTTGAGACCTTGACATCTCCTTTAGAAGTAGTCTGATAGTCATGTGGTTTTAAAATGCTAGAAAAGTATTACAATGAAAGCTATAAGATTAACTTGTGCAAAAAAAAGTGTCCTGGGAGAAAACCATGAAGCTATATATGTTTTGTTTGGTGTAGAAAATCAAATAACAGGATCTAGTAGTTTTCACAAGAGCCTGAGTTAGTCTTTTAAAGATCTGTGGAAGGAGACACTTGCACAACAGACTGGTAGAGCTACAGCGTATGTACCAAAACTCAAGTGTCATATAATAAATAGTGAAAAAAAGTCCATTGGAAATAATTGAAAATAGCCTATACTCTAACTAAAATAGCCTATACTCTAAATAAAGTATTTGGTAGTGGAGCCATATTCTACTGAACAAGGAGAGCTTATCTCCTTATAAGACTGAAAAAAAAAAATTAAATCTGTAAAGAGTATATACTTTTTCTCTTTAACCTTAACATTTTTTTTAATTTTGTATTTATTTTTTTAAAGGAAGCTGCACCTACAGAATCTCTGCTTAACTGGCAAGACTATGAAGGACGAACTCCCCTTCATTTTGCTGTTGCTGATGGGAATGTAGCAGTTGTTGATGTCCTGACCTCCTATGAAGGCTGCAATGTGACTTCTTACGACAACTTGTTTCGAACTCCCCTTCACTGGGCAGCCTTACTTGGTAAACTGGACAGTGCTGAAGTCATTTGATAATTAATCGTGGTGTTTAATATTTGTTTTTTTTATTTAGTTCCACCCTGACATTATGCTAACTAATCTCTTAGAAAAGGAGTAGTTTCTACTAGACCAGGATTAGAAGTAGTGTGGAGAATATTTCTTCTCAGCTTTGGATTCTCCAAAGCATTGTAAAATGTAGTACTTCAGCAGGCTATATATGCTGAGGATTTAAGAACAATTAGAGCATACTGAGATGTTCTTGCCTATGTAGCTCTATTCGTAGGTAAAAAAACAAACTGGGACTCTAGAGCAGGGGTGTCTGAAGTGGAGTGTGCACACTCCAGCTTGTATGCAAGACAATCCATTGGGGTGCATGAAGAAAACATCTGAACTTCTGTTTATTTTTTAGCTGAAGAAATAGGAAAACTTTACTAATATTTAGTATATGAAATTTACTATATACCCTTGCTTGGTCCATATGCAAGACAATTATATAGAGTTTGTGAGGTGCTCCACAACACAGAGGGGTTGACAGTGACATCATCACTTGTTTCTTCACTTTCAGCTTATTGCAATGTCTTGCAGTTTACACTTTCCCAGTTAAGTGGATTTATGGATTATATTACCTCATTTGTACTGAACTACCCCTCACGAAATAGATAAGTGATTTAAACAGATTTCCCCCAAAGAAACCACAGATAATCTGATAATGCCAGCAAAAGTGGACAATAAGAAAATGGCAGAACTGACACTTCTCCTGCTCCTAGTACAGGCCCTTCATTAGGCACATTAGGATGATCAAATCAGACCTGACAGGAAGTTTTATTCAGATACAGTTTTTTTCTGTTCAGACTGCTACCCTGAGACTCAGATGCTCTGTAAATTATAACCTTGCATATGTGAATTCTGCATAGTGTGGTGTTACAGAACAGGATCTTTGCAAAACAGGTAAAAACCTGATTAAATATAAATAGTCTAAATGCAGAGAAACGTGACTCACAAAATGACAGGCACAAAAATAATACGATTTAGAAAACTGACCTCCAATTTACCATTCTCCTATGTGCAGGAGGGAAAAAATAAACACCACGTACTGAATAAAAAGAATCTTCAAACACTCTCTCTCCCTTTTTAACAGGCTTCATCCCCATGACCCTTTGGGATGCTGCAGACAAAGAATGCCAATAAAAGAATCAGATTGCTCACTGGAGCGAGTCACTGCAACTCCAGTGACAATATACATGTAGTTTGATTATGTTTATTTAAAAAAAAAAAAAAAAAAGAAAGTGCTCTCAGATTCACATTTACATTCAAGCAGGGATATTGAATTTTTGCAGAGAAATTGTGAAATGTTTTAAGTGTCATAGGATCAACCTCTCAAAGGAATAGTCATTATCACTTGGTTCTGTCCAAGAAACAAAATTTATTGTGTTTTGGAATTGATTGTATTTGAGAGAAAATTTATCTGTTGGAAGAATAGAGTGTCTAATCAACGCAGAATAAAGAGGGAAGATATGCCAAGGCTTCCAGAGTCCTTTGTGAACTTGCTGAGGTCTCTAGCTGCATATGCGCATGGGGAACTTCTGATTGGTAAATTATGATTCATTTTTAGAGTTCTGTTTTTAAGTTAAATATTAGATGCTGTATATAGATCTCAAAGAGTCTAAAATGTTATAAAATGAGTTAACAGTAGGAGATTTTAAATAGTGCGTGGATACAGCCACAAATATTCTGTTAAAGGTAATGGGTTGCATGTGACTGCATCTCAAGGCGTTGCTGCTCCTGTTACCTTTTCTTTTGTGTAGATAAGTCATGGCCAAGTTACATCTCTTCTAAATAAAAGTACTACAGAAATGACAGTTCTTGACCTCAACAATTGAGTTTTAATGCTTGCATTTATGTCCAAGTGAGATCCATCTTTACACTGGTTTATTTACTGTTGCTCCAAATAGAATATTTTTCTTTTTAATTCCCTCAAGCCTACTCTTAGCTAATTTAGGTAGACCTACTGTCCTGATCACAGAGTTCAATTGCCCTTTTTCTAGTTGTGTGTCCAGGCAATGTTTTTGTCCAGGCTTGGTACTCCTTGGTGTTTTTCCTGCTAGGATTGCACTCAGAACCGACTTCTTCTAGTGCATCTCAATTCTCTTCTTGTAGTCGTGAGATAGAAAGAGCACAGCAACATTACACCTCTTCTTTTTAGTGTTTTACTGGTAGGAAATTACTGAATTTTGTGATATTCCAGGTCCAGGCTTGTCTTAGTGGCTGAAAGGAGCTTTCCTGTATGCCCTAAAGCCCCTATAAATAATGCCTCCATAGCTGATCATCCTTTTTGACCCAAGTTGACCATTTTCTCCTGTTTCTGATACTTCATATAAAGCCATTCCACAAAGAAGGCTTGCCTAGTCCTCCAGCTCTTAGATTTTTAGAAGCTACAGACCACAACTGTTACACAGCTTCATTCTGTAATTGTTAATAACTTCATTTAAAAAAAAGTCTACTGCTAGTAGAAAGGTTTACTTACTTTTTTTCATTTATTCTAATTCAAGTCAACTGTGCAAAAGTGGCGAGCTGTAAAATCAGTATTTTTTTCCCCCTCCCCACACAAGATACTGGGAGATTTCTCCTGTAAAACCAGTGTGTATTTTATGTGATTTATGCCTTATAGTATCTCTTAAAATACCAGATCTTCAAGATACTCTTTTACCTATTTAAGTCTATGAAAGAAATCATATGAAGGGATCAGTTGAGTTCAGTGGCAATATACTCTTTGTATTCCTGTCTGTGAAGTGGATTTAAAATTTACCTGTCCCCTCAAATGTTGTGATTTTATTCTAAAAACATTCTAATCTGGTTTGACAGAAGGAGTTGTGTGTGTCAGTTTGTTGTTTATTGCAGATATGGCAGCTGGTAGTAGGCTGGTCTCCAGATTCTACTATACATCTTCAGATGAAATTTTGATTGAATAAAACCTAAGTAAAGAATTTACATTTAATTTCTGTTAAACTATGTGGTGTAGGATGAAATTGTCGACGTTGGTTTACCCTACGTTTTAACGTAGATGGATAAATGCTCATCATAATCAGTCTTTGCTCACTTCACTGCTTCTGACTGATCTCTCACTCAGGTACAGCATCTCAGCTGAGTTGTCAGAAGCTTGCTCTGGAAATATTTAATTCATTTATTGCCATATCACAGCTGTCTGACCAGCTGCTGGTGGTTTCTTTGTTTAGGGAAATGCTGTAATGATTTCTTTTTAGAATAAATAGAGCATCTTTCCACATGTTCCTATTCACAGGTTATTCTGACGCATACAGATGTCCCTCAAAAATGAGGATACAGAGTGCGGAACTGGAACACTATTGGAAAGAGGATGCATGGGATGCTTAATAGTTCAAATATCAAGTCATGTTTCTCTCATGTTTTGACTATAATGGCTACAACGCAAACCTGCTATTATTTATTGAAGTCTGTTCATTTTCTTCTGGTTATGTTTTTTTTAATGGAGAAATATTAACATATCTGATTTTATTATATTCTTTTTCTCAGGTCATGCACAGATTGTCCATCTCTTATTAGAAAGAAATAAGTTTGGAACTATCCCATCTGATAGTCAAGGTGCAACACCCCTACATTATGCAGCACAGAGCAACTTTGCTGTAAGTAGTGTATGACCTAAATGTGAAGTAAATATATTTTGCTGAAATATTTATAATGTAATGAAATGTTTGAGTTGTTTTTAATATCATATGAGCAGAGTTGTCTGCACAAGCTTAATAAAGAGTTTTCCTCTGTTATGTGATATAAATGTGGTTAATTTCAAACTATTAAAAATAGATTAAAAAAAACTAAATTACTATACAAAGGCCCTTTGATCTATATATTTGCATCAGAACTTACAATAGTCATTAAGGTACTTCAATAGAAAGCAGAATGGCGCCTACTATTTTACAGTGCTTTCACTTTTTAGGTTTGTTGCAGAAAAATCTAAGCAGTTGTAAGGTGTCTAGCGTAAGATCACCTATGTGTGTATTTGCACAGCTGCTTCAGTACCAGCCAAACCAGTCTTTGCCTTCAAGAAGGTGATTACCTTACGAATATTTGCTGTTATGATTGAGCCATTGTCTTACGAAGCATGGCTAAAGGCGTGAGCACCTTTTGTCACAATTCTTCATGAACACTGTATTTTTAAAAGTTTTTTAAAGTTTTTAATTTTTTATTTTTTTTTCTTAATTCAAACAGCAAAGAAAATTGGTTTCTCAGACAGCCTAATCCTTACATTTTGGTAGAAGAGTTAATTTTTTTTCCCAGAGCAAGATCAGATACGGTAGCACTAATTATAAAACTCATCAAATCAGTGATTGCTGGTCATAGATGTTGTTATAGAAATAGTTCTCAGGCACTGGAACTGAAGAAGGTTGGGGTTTTTTTGTGCTGCTCTGTCTGTCATAGTTGAATGATGCCATGCATAGTAGGCTGAGAGCTCCCTTCTAAGTTTCTTCAGTTGTATTATTCATAACCTTCCTTTACAAAAAGGGCTATTTAGTGCCTAATTGATGCAGCATTTTCTTAACAGGGATACTAATTTGGATCTTTCTTGCCTACCCACATGTTAATTTTCATAAAACTAATAAAATTTTAATGCCCTTGAGAACCATTCAAGATAATAAATCCAAACATACTATTGAAAGAGGGAACGAATCAATGTACCACACCTGTCACCCTCTGTTTTCTTGTGACAGTGAGTTTTGGGATTTTGGTGGAGTTCTTTTGAGGGTCATCTTAGTAAAATCATAGAGATACCACGCAAATTCAGACTTCCATTGGAGCATAGCCCTGTGTATAATTTACACCCTTTTAGCGATTATATTTTTTTATTTATTTATTATTTTTTTATTTTTTAAATTTTATTATGCTGATTATTGTCCTTTACATTTACAATTTGGGTCTGACTCACATGCCTGAAATATTTATGTTACAAAAGCCTTTCTTTCTACTTTGAGTCAGACTCATGGGAAAGATAGAATGTTTTTACAATCTGGTGATTATCTCCACATGCTTTCGTCTGTTGTTTTCTTTTCTATACTGATACATTCTAAAATATGTATTTTTTTTGTCTGAATTTTTCCATAGATGTCCAAGACAATGTAGTTCCCTTTTACTTACTTGTATAGATTGATCTAGTAAATGAAATGTGGATACTCTTGACTTATTTTTTAATATAAATTTAAAAAATAAATTTAGTATTTTTCGGAATTTCTTGATAGCACAGAATGAACTGATTCATGTTTACTTCTCTGTTTTACTGTTGTTTTTCAGCCTTTTTTATTTTGTTTTCTCCACTTTTTTTTAATAGACAGAAAACATATGTTATTTTTCATGGCAAAATACGTGTAGGATTACACTAATTGCTACTCCTGTTCTAATTTAATTTCATTTTGCTTTCGAGTTGCGATAACTTCATTTTGGAAAATAACATCTGTAGCACTATGGGATTTTCTTCCACTTTTTCCCCGTGAAAACCCTAGGAAAAAGGAGTGGTTGAAAGAAACGTTGTTTTTCTAAAACTTAATGGAAAAAAACTTAATGGAAAAGTGCAATTACTTATTTATGTTTGTAGGATGTGTGCCTTAGTACTGAAAAGGTCCAGCCTTCATACTGCTTTTCATTTTGCAGGATTTCAAGCAGCGCAGAGCACTAGTAGGGTGCTGAGTTGCTGGCCTAATGAGTAGCCGTGTGTGTCTGAGGTATAACAGTGGTCAGTGCGAGCACACGAAGCTAGAAACACATGCTGGTTTGTGGGGAAGGTTTAGATTCCTCGTTATTTCCATCCCATTAGACCTCCATTATTTCTGGCTGGACCTTTTACAATAAACTGATAGTTCAGATATGGACTCAAATTCACGAAGCTGTTAGGATTTTAGATCATATTAGCATAAGATAAATGCGAAATTTCCTGTTTCTTTAGAAGGATGAAATAATAAGTAGTAGTTTTAAAAGGTCCAGACTAATCAATAGGACTTAGGCATTTAAACACCTTTGTGATTATAAGTATTTGATTCTTTACAGCCAAGGAATTCTCATCCTTCACAGGGGGGAAAGAATAAAATAGTGTTGATACTAAAATATAAAAATAAAATAATTAAACTTAGGGTTTTTTTATTTTTTTTTTTTATTGAGTAGCCTGTCAGTGACTATTGAGAGATGTTTACCAACTGTTAAATACACAGCCCTTGTAAAGCATTGGATGGAAAGGGGAAAATCTTCCCCTTGCTCTTTTTTTTTTTTTTTTTTGATCAGTTGTGATTTTTCTGTCCCTTCCTTCACTGTGTGACTTGTCAAGAATTTAGCAGCGGGTTAAACAAGTGGACTTGTTTGCTGAGAGCTCAACACAAGCACAGCATTGGAAAAAATAATTCTTTTTGCTTTGATTTAAATAGAGGGTTTAGTATAACAATTACAATAGGAAGCCTGTACTCAGGTGTAAAGATTTTCTTAATCTTTTTTTTCTTATATTTCAGCAATAGTAACCTGTTGATATTATTAAATATTAGGAAATAGGTCTGTGTTGCCCAGAAAGTCCCTTTTGTTTGAATAGTCAAATTATTAGACTTTGGTAAACTGCAATATTTGCATGTGCAGTCATATTTAGAATGGGAGCAAAAAATATATCAGGAGAATATTTTGAAGGAATTTTATTTTAGCATCACAATGTTACAGTGATACTGATAGCGTTTTTCCCCTTGCTTTCTTCACAGTGACTGCAGTGTCTTTTACTTCCTTATGATGATCACATGATATTTGACACTAAGAAGAAAAAAGTATGAAATACATGACAGTATTAAACTCATAGATAGGAATACACTGTGAACTTTAATGAGGAGAAGGTCATTCCAGAAAATACAGTGTTCCTGTTGCTACTACTCTCTATAAACATAAAAAGGGAAAATGAAGCTTTGATTTGCTTCATAAACATCTAAATGAGATGCAATAGTTTCTTGTTGTTGCAGGTACCTTTTAATGTAAATTTCAATATTATGTCTTTGCAGGAAACGGTTGAAGTATTTTTGAAGCATCCTTCTGTAAAAGATGACTCAGATCTTGAAGGAAGAACATCCTTCATGTGGGCAGCTGGCAAAGGCAGTGATGATGTCATTAGGACTATGCTGACTTTAAAATTGGATATTGATATCAATATGACAGACAAATACGCTGGCACAGGTAAGATGCTTTACAGTAAAGAGCCACTGGGTATTTCCAGTTAACTGTGGTTTCCACCAAATAAAAAAATGTCGTTAGAAGCTATATTAATCTTTTTCCCGGATGTGTACCTTAATCCTGAAAATATTTCTGCATTGCTTTAGTTATGTGCATGAGTCACTTTGCCTTACTGTGGGAGAGAAACAAGTCTTTTCTGCACAGATTGTACCAGTTCATTTGAAATATAACAAAAAGAAGAAAAGTACTGCTATGCTACTATTTAGTTAGATCTGGGAGAGGGGGAGTTGTTCTGTATTATGAAGAATAATATGAACTACAATTGCATAAAAAAATCCTCCCTGAAAATGGCTGTTAAAAGAAGTTGTCAGTAAATAAATACTTTGAAACAATACAGAGCAAACTAACCAGTGAAGTGGCTAAATTATCATAGTGAAAACCATAAGTGCTTTAGTTATTTGTAAAGATAACGTAATAAAGATTAGAGCTATTTCACTTCTGTTGTCCAAACAAGAGGTTAAACTTGATGGCCCACAAGTTTATCATCTTATTATCTTCCCAAAGCAAAAGATAGGTATGCAACTCAGTGTTTCAGAATTCAGCCATGCAAGTCATGAAATAAAAAATTTCCTCGCAACTATAAATCTATCTCCTTAATGAAAAATTACAAGAATTTGTGGTAGAAATATTGTACCTATGTATTAGTTTCAACAAAAATACAGTAACAGTTCTGACAGATGGACAGTGGTCGAAGGGTATATTTATTCCACAGTATTGGAAATAGAGATAAAAGTAGTGGAGTTGTACAGTGTGCTGAGGACATCTGAATAAAAAGAAAAGGAGAATGTGGATACATTGGCATAAATTGGAGGGGTTTGGTAGCAGGGGGCTACGGGGGTAAGCTGCGTGGGAGGAGGTCATGAACTTTACTGTCCCAGTCACAGCCAGGTCACAAATTTAAAACTTAGGTCCAAAAATGTATACATATGTCTAGCAAGTAGTAAAATGATAGTCAAGCTGATAGTCGAGAGCACACACCCTTGAATAATACACTAGAGGCCATTTATTCTGGAAAGAAAAAAATTATTTGAAACAGGAATATATATTGCAATATTTGTTTATATACATGTTAGCATATTTATTTTAAAGTATACTTAAGCATAATCTTTTGTCTGTGCACACACACACATAAACTAGCCTAAGCTACACGCTTACATTTAGGGAACTTGCAGCGTAGATCTATCCCAACAAAGACAGGAGTTTTAATAGCTTTTCTTTTTTCAGATCACACTTCAAATAACATACAAATGGTAAATAAATAAACACAATGTCAGGGTTGTGTAGTTC
This sequence comes from Baryphthengus martii, assembly GCA_013396935.1. Taxonomy (NCBI): domain Eukaryota; kingdom Metazoa; phylum Chordata; class Aves; order Coraciiformes; family Momotidae; genus Baryphthengus; species Baryphthengus martii. The sequence continues at coordinate 29,865 of VWZK01003747.1, read as the reverse complement.
AGGATTTGGAAGATACCACGTATGAAATTACTTTGATACTAAAAAAGAAGAAATTTTTAGTATCCTCTGGGGATATGGTGGGTCTTTACACAAAAAGCCGAATACAGTTAGCATAAAATTCTATTTGAATATCTACACTTGTGTTTTCCTTACAAATTAACACAACCAAAAATCTGTGTTTCCAAGTTAGATGATTCTTAATTTTTGAGTTTAAGAAATAGTGCAACAAATAAAATCTCATTCTTCATGTTTGATGACTTTGCAAACTACATACTCTACAATTTTAGTATTGCTTCATCTTTTATCAGTCTCACTTATATTTGCTTCTTCCTGACAGTTCCCTTTTAAATACCTCACAGTATTTGTTTCAGACCTTGAGGTGCAGTAATGCTGTAGTCACAGTGCAAATCTCTTTACAAAGGGTTTTCTTCTTTGCAGACAGTGATCACAACCTGTGTTTCTGAAATTACTCAGGTGTGGGTTTCATGCCTGAATAATGCAGGTGGTTGGGTTTATTATCTTTCAGTCTTAAGCCTTTCGTAGCAGTGACGTGTAATCACCTTTTAATCTTGATTTTTGCGGTAGTGCGTGTAATCCTAGAAAATGAATGGATTTTCCATTTACTTGAAATGGCCGTTGTGCCGTACACACTAATGGTCTTAAAGTGGGGAACTGTGGCGCTCGCCGCTTGCTGTCGAGCAGTCTGGACTTTGCCATTGTGCGAGCACGGGCAGTAGCATGGGCTTTAGTATAGTGAGCCATAAACTTAAAAGGAACTCCACCAGTAAATCACCCTCTAATTTCAAACCTAGGTTTTTTTTCCGAGGGTTCTAAATCATTCCCGAGTTTTGGTGAGGGAAAAGTGGCCTTGTATTCTGACAGGAAACTATGCACTAATAGAAAATCCCGTGCATGCCCTGGTGCTGGGGATACAGTTGCTGAGGAGAGTTCAAGGTTGTGTTTTGCGGACTTTTGTGTCAGTGCCCACTCGGTTAAGCTCAGTTATAATGTTGCGTTAACACAGCCTTTTGCATTTACTTAGAAAGAGCAAGCTCTCCATTCAGCATTGCTAGCACATCCAGCCTCTCGGCATTGTGTAGGAGAATGACACCAAGGGAAAGGAATTTCCCTCCTCTCAGAGATCAGCGCTGCAGGAGCATTACAGGGGCAGCTTTATAGCTCTGCCGTCACTGCCTACAATGGAGAGGGCTCTGTCTGTCGGCTGAACAAAGGGCCTATTGTGACCAGCTGGCTGAGGAATCTCTTCAGTCACCGTGACTCCATCACAGAAAATTTGGCTTACAAGAAAATATTGAGCACAAAGTGCGAAACAAGATGCCTGCGTCAGAATGAGTGATAGGGGGGAAGAACGAGCCAAGCTGACACAGCAGCTCTTTTTCTATTGTATTGTTACACACACCCCATGTGTCATCTGATGGACTGGTTTACTGCCTTTGGTTTCATAAGAAATGCAGTACAAAAACCAGAACCTAGAGTTTACTGTGAGGTCAGACCATGAAAACCAGACCCCTCCAAACACTCGAAGCAACAGGGATCTCATTCTTGTCAAATTTCTACTGATAGCCACCTACCCGTGTAGCTACCGCAGGTCTTACTGCTTATAGATATTTTTCACGAGTGCGATAAGTGCCCTTCTGCTTTTTATCTGCAGCAGTTAAATGTCAGTGTCATCTTAAAGGCCAGATTTCAATTACTAAGGCAGCGCTTCTCATACTGTCTCTGGCTGTGACCCCAGTTCTTGTAGGAAGTGCCTCATTTGTCTGTATCACAATTCCAGTTGCTGCCACTAATTTTGGGAATGTGTGTTTTAAGGCAACGCACTTCAGCTGGATTTGATTCATGGGCGGTAGGAACAACCTGTGCATTTGAGTAGTGCCTGTGCAACAGGTTATGCTTGGTTACTTGTTTCATAAGCTGGATGAAGCTGGTACCAGTAGTAAACAGTAGCAGGCAAATACAAAAAGTCTGACTGTTTTGACATTCTGGCTATGGTTCAAGAAGCAATTCTTTCTAATGTTGGACCTTCATCGTGTTCCTTTCTGTATAATAACTCTGCTGGATCCTGACCCTGCCTGTTTTAACATTAAACGAGTAGAGACTTATAGGTACTGTTTACAGCCCTACATTTCGCTTGCTTGAGCAGACTGAATTCTTGCCCAGGATGAGTATTTGTGAAATTTCGTGGGGAAATATGAATTCAATTCACTAAATGCACTGGTTTGTATTTTCATTCTAAATTATTCTGATTTTGTCATTTGTGAAATATTCTATATATAAGGCAGTATGAGAATGTAGATTATCTGATTTGACTGCTGGCGACAGAGAATAATCCAAAGCATTTTGAAATCAAATTGTAAGTGAAATCAACACGTGTGTCCTCTGTTGGTTTGGAATCTCATTGCTGTGTATAGTTCTCCTTTCTTTCAAAAACAACCATGAACTGGTCAGACTGGCATTTCAACATTTTCTTTAGTTCCAGCTGATAGTGCCCACAGGATGCTGTGTTAGGTTATGGCAACTTCATTTATGGAACACCACATCTTTATCTCTGAGGTCTAAAGTATCGAAAGTAGCTCTATGGTATTAGTTGGTTTGGACTCAGTGAAGTCTTCACACATTCTAATACAAGAAGGCAAACTGTGGAGGAGCAGGAGAATTCTGAATCAATTGGCCTAGTTTTCATACCACTGAACTTCATAAATTGTGGAGACAACAGAAAATGTAATATCTGGTCTTTTGAAATGTTGATAAATCATTTTCTTTTTCCTGGAGAAAACAGGGAGCCGCAGATACTGTACAAGATGTGATGACTTTGCGACATAACTTTGTGTAAAATTTTCTCTAAGTAATTCTGGGAGAGAAAAAAAAAAGGAAGCAGGAACAGCTGGGTAGTAATGTGGAGTTAGTTTTAATTGATACAGACCTGTGCATTTCAAAGAAATAAAAAAGGTATTTTCAGGAAAACATGGAAAAAATAAAGCTTTCTTTCACTGGTAATGGGCAGTTTCATCTCTATTTGGGGTGATGTGAGAAATGCCCCAAAACAGAGATAGAAGTAGATGGTGTTACGTTCTATTAATCAGAACCTGCTAACTTTACACACATCCTCGGTATAAGCCAGTCTTAGTGATGTTAAGGTTAAAATTTCTGTTTGTACAAGTTAGAAACATATTCTGGGTCTAACAGATTTTCTGCTTGTTCCTTGTACGGCTAGAAAATGTGGTTAGTGATCATTTGTTATGATTCTTCAGTTTCTTGTGAGAAATGGTTGAAATTAACTTGTTTTGACTATTGTAATTGTGAACCTGCAAAGCTCACGCTGTTGTGATTTTTTTTGTTTGTTTGTTTATTTGTTTTTGTTTCTCCCTACTACTTTATTCTTTCAGCATTACACGCAGCTGCCCTTTCTGGCCATGTGAGCACAGTGAAATTGCTGTTGGAACATAACGCACAGGTAGATGCTTTGGATGTCATGAAGCATACCCCGCTTTTCCGAGCCTGTGAGATGGGACACAAAGAAGTGATACAAACGCTCATTAAAGGTCAGCTCTTAAGAATTTACAAACCTGCTCAGAGTTCTGGTGCTGATTTCTGTGGGACTGGGAAATAAACAGCATAGCTGAGCAAGAGATGGGGTAGAAAGTTAATTCCCTAAAGCAGATTTTGTCCGTAAGCACCCTTTGTGAAACGGCACTAGTAAATGTAAAAGATTATCAGTGTGTTGTGCAAAATGGCTAGAAGAGTTAAATATAAAACTTTCAAAATCGGCACAGTTCTTTTTGCAGCTCTTTTCTGCTCGAGTATTTCCAAGTACATTCTAGTCTCTCAAACCGCTTCTTCCCCCAGCAAGTCATTGGGTTTGTTTTGTTTTTTTTATTGTTTTCTACAGTAAATAAGATCAAATTAAGCATTCTTCTCTTTTGTGAGAAAGCATTTTTAGGCTTCTTTGAAGACTTTTTGACTATTTAAATGAATCTTTAGTTTTTCTTAAATGAAGTTAGCTATCAAAAATCTTTAGTGATTAATATTTTCATCTGGTTGTTTTTTATAAGCAGTATTTTATTTGAAGAGAGAAATAAGATTTAGCAATGTACACAGTTTTAGATAATTGTACAAACTGTAAATTTCTGCTGAAGTGCAAGTAGCATGGTGAGGGAACAGTGGTATCTAAATGCAAAATTCTGTCCTTTTAGCTTCACAGAAATGTTCCAAGTAGCTGGAAGCAGTCTTCTTGCTAATTGCCATATTATCCCATTTATAGGCAGGTGAAATATCCAGGCTAACGAGTCACAAGTTTTCCACCAACCAACCTTTCTTACTGAAAAGCCAACTTCCCTCTGTAATCTGCTGGGCATATTTTAACCACCTGTTAAGCTCTTTCTCCCCCTGCCTCTGTCATTTAGCTTTTGTAGATAGAAGAAGCTTGGTTATTAGAATCCGTATTACGTTTAATTAAATATTTTATGATGCTGACAGTTATTGTTGCTGGTTGGTTCAAGCTTTTATATTTCTGAAGTTTTATTTTTTGTACAGTTTAACACCTCACAAGAACACAGAGAGAAATTTATTATCTGCATAAAAGAGTTTTAGCTTGCTTGAATTAAAAAAACCTAAGTTTTTTTCAAAATCATTCTTACACTGTGAATATTTTATTTTTTTTGTTTTTAGAGATCTAAAAAGTGATTTCATCTGAAGTCTAATTTTCTAATTTTCGACAGCGATTTTTATTGCTAAGAAAGAAAAGTTTCTCTGAAAATGCATAGGCCTGAAACAAATAAAGGCTAGGTTTTGCAAGAGCATTTGACAAATCTGGAGATTCTAAAGTATCTGGGAGGATTCTCAGAAACTTGCAAAAAGAGTTAGGTGCCTTAACCTGACTGGAACTATTTCATTCCAAATTAATTTTGATTTAGGTTTTAGGATTTGAGTAACTCAGTTGAAGTTACTTTTAGAAATAATTATGCTGAATTGTCAGTTTACCAAGTAAATTCTAGTTGAACGTAATCTTATTATTTTCTTTGCATTCAGACGTATTTTCTTTTTATGTATTGTTACAGGAGGAGCAAGAGTAGATTTGGTTGACCAAGATGGTCATTCACCCCTTCACTGGGCAGCCCTGGGAGGAAATGCTGATGTCTGCCAAATCTTAATAGAAAACAAAATCAATCCTAATGTGCAGGATTATGCAGGTAGAACACCTCTACAGTGTGCTGCTTATGGAGGTTACATTAACTGCATGGTAGTGTTACTGGAAAACAACGCAGATCCAAATATTCAGGATAAAGAGGTATGTTGTCCTTCACTGGGCTATTTAATTAACTTCAGAGTAGCAATAAATCAAAACGTTTTCCTTCAAGGTCATTCTCTTTTCTGGGACATAGAAGCATCTTTGCTGCTGTTTTATCATGACATGAAATGCATCCTGGCATAATTTACCCTATTGTTTCACTTCTAAAATCTTGAATGAAAAGTGGTATTTTAATATGCAACGTGAATTGAAAATTTATATCTTTCCAAATAATTTTTGACTTTTCCTTATCAAAGTGTGATCTTATGAGAAGTCAGTCATCTTAACTATCTGATCTCTTAACTTCTGTCATTCCTTATAAACAGCTGACATGGGAATGTGATTTTGATTGATCTCTAAAAAAATGGAATGGGAAGTAAATCTTAGTGGAGCAGAGGATTCCATATCCTCTCATGAGCAAGCCTCCCAGCCTTCCTGTAGTAACCCACAGGAGCAGGGTCAATGGGATCAGGTCTCTGCCCGATGAAACAAACAGAGCAAGCATGTTCCCTTAATAAGCACACCACCTACAGTGCCCTTGGAGAACAAGTATGGGGCTCACCAGTTGTGACCAAGGACAAGAGCTCGCACAGGCCAGATGTGCCACCAAGGCCGACTCGCCCCAGGCCAGCCATCAAAACCAACTCTAAAAAGAAAAGTTGATGTCATTGCAGACCGAACCCACTTCATAGGGAGGTCTGCTATCTCCCTGGTGACCAGGTAAAGGACATCATAGATAAACTTCCCTTGTGAGTCCCTCAGATTATTACCCGCTTCTCGTCTTTCAGGTGGGTAGTGATGATGTAGCGATGAGAGGCTCACAATCACTTCAGAGAGATTTCAGGGCCTTGGGGCAACTAGTAAAGGGATCAGGAGCTCAAGTTGTGTTCTCCTCCATCCNTTCTTCGGCAATGTGGACAGTGGCATTGAGTGCACCCTCAGCAAGTTTGCTGACGATGCCAAGCTGTGTGGTGCTGCTAACATGCTGGAGGCAAATGATGCTATCCAGAGGGACCCTGGCAGGCTGGAGAGGTGGGCCCATAACAACCTCATGAGATTCAGCATGACCAAGTGCAAGGTCCTGCAATCCCAAGCACCAATATAGGCTGGGCAGTGACTGGCTTGAGTGCAGCCCTGAAGAGAAGGACTTGAGCTTCTTGTCCACCAGCACCCCCAACATGAGCCGTCAGTGCACACTTGCAGCCCAGAAAGCCAACCCTATCCTGGGCTGCATCAAGAGGAGCATGGCCAGCAGGTCGAGGGAGGTGATTCTCCCCCTCTACTCCACTCTGGTGAGACCCCACCTGGAGTACTGCGTCCAGTTCTGGAGCCCTTATTACAAGGAAGATATGGATGTGCTGGAACATGACCAGAGAAGGGCCACGAGGAGGATCAGAGGGCTGGAGCACCTCCTATGAAGACAGGCTGAGAGAGTTGGGGTTATTCAGTCTGGAGAAGAGAAGGCTGTGAGGAGACCTTATTGTGGCCTTCCAGCATCTGAAGGGGGCCTACAAGGGGAGTGACTTTTTAGGATGTTTGGTGGTGATAGGACAAAGGGGAATGGATTCAAACTAGAGGAGGGTAGATTTAGATTGGATGTTAGGAAGAAATTCTTCCCCATGAGGGTGGTGAGACGCTGGAACAGGTTGCCCAGAGAGGTGGTGGAAGCCCCATCCCTGGAAGTTTTTAAGGCCAGGCTGGATGGGGCTCTGGGCAACCTGGTCTAGTGGGAGGTGTCTCTGCCCATGGCAGGGGCGTTGGAACTCAATGATCTTCAAGGTCCCTTCCAACCCTGATGATTCTGTGATTTTATAGCCTATAGTGTGTTTCTTCAGCATGGAGATAGAGCAAGTAACATACTGCACAAGAAGTACTTGAAATACATAAGTATCCACATGCATATCACTTCTCCAGTTGAAGAAAGTAAAGACAATGATTAGTTTATATGTTCTTTTGTGCAATTTTTCAAGCAGTAAGTGAAATTGGGAGCCAGAATAATTGTGCAACATGTAACAGATTTCTTAGAAGTTGGTAGGACTTCATTAGTCAAAAGAATTTCGCTCAATTTGTTAAACTTTTCTGTAGCTATTCTTTGTAGGGCAGGGATAATTTCAGGTAATGGAAGAGTGAGTTTTGTTATGAGTTTTAAAGAGCATGCTGGGGAGGTTTTCCAACCTGCTACGAGCTCTGTATGGCATCAGTTTGAGTGCAGCTGGACACATCAGCTCCTCCTGTTTCACTGTGCAGAGACACTGCAACATGCCTTTCAGCCCTTGGAATTCAGGGGACAACTTGCTAGCGCGGGGCTCAGAATATCTTCATCTTTTTCTTTTATACCCAGCCTTCTAGGTATTTCCTACATTTGGAGTTCAGAGAAGCAAGGCACAGCCAGGAGGCGTGGCCTGGAAGTGAAGTGCCATATCTGCGTTGTGTTGATATTAGCACAACTCGAGGCATTCGTATGATGGTTCTGCGATGCCAGTTCCAAAAGTGGTCATATACAAGCTGGTTGTATAGAGTGTAGTTCGACTTCTGCTTCATGTGAGAAAACCAGGCTTCTGAAATCAAGCTCATTTTGCAAGCACAACTGGAGTCTTTCTTTGTGTACATGGGCTGATAAGCTTTCCTCAAACTTCATTTGGTTTTTGAATTCTGTAGTAATTCTTTCAGTCTTGTCACAGATAAAATGGTCTGAACTACAAAGGTTGATGAGAGCTGCTTCAGACCTGGGTGGCATAGCTGCAAAGCAAGCAACTCCAGAGCTAGTCTCCTAATGCTGTTTCTCAGCTTCTTTAGGTGAAAAACACATTACTGTTGTAATCTTGTTTAAAAATGAAGTAACTCTTTTTTTTTTTTTAAGTGCTGTATTCTTTTATTTTAACAGGGAAGCTTATTTAGAAGAATTAGTTTGTCCTTCATGTCCAGAAAAACATTGAATTACAGATTCATTTACAACTTTTATTGTGCCATTATAGACTTTGGGGATAATACTTGGGTTTGTTCTGTTCTATTGTTTACAGGGAAGAACTGCTTTGCACTGGCTCTGCAACAATGGCTACCTTGATGCTATAAAGTTGCTGCTTGGTTTTGATGCTTTTCCTAATCATATGGAGAACAGTGAGGAGAGGTATTGCTTGTCTGAATGCGTTATTTTGTAATTTAGGAGAAGTGCTACCTACTGATTTAAATGTTAAGCGTTCGAATATTGCCAGAGAATGGCGGTCATGTTTCTAAAAGGAGTGCTGTAACCTTGGACTTCAGTATAGGCAGCTTTCTATAAAGAAACCTCTTCTTTAAATAAGTCATTGCAACTTTTAACTGTTTATGCTTTTGAACCTCAAACTTACAGAGATTTCTGCAAGTATTTATTCATTCTAGTCTGTTGGAAATATCAAAGATCGTTTTCATTTACATGAAGTTGACAGTGGGTATGTACAGACAAAGGATGAAAAGGCTTTTTAGCTGCTCTTGGAGTAGACTGGAATTTTTCTCTTTGGTAGGAATAAAGTGAGAGGAAATAAAAATGGGAGAAATGTGATGTTATGTTTTAAAATAGTGATTACAAATTACTTGGTGGTTAACTGTATTCTAAAGGCCTAGTCTTAAAAAAAACAACAAAAAAACCTTCTATAATCATAAAAAGACAGTACATTTGCATCTCTTTTCTTGTCTTTCATTGACATATAATTAATAGGGTTTTTTAAAAGTGATTTGAGTTGTAGAGTTTGAATTAGCCACCTGACAGCGAAGGTAATTACTATTAGCAGAAATTCATAATGCCTTTTTTAGAGTAGGTGACCTCCTCATAATTATAAACAAAATTATGATCAGTATGCCATATAAATTTGAATATTTCAACATTTTGTATAACTTAAGGACTTCAAAACCCCATATTTTAGTGATAAATATGAGACTTCCATACTTATACCAGTTTCCAGTTGTTCTTCACCATATTTTCTCTTTTATTCTCTACTCTAAATCACTTAGATCTCTTCCTTTTCTATTCTTATTTTTTTGTTGAGAAATACAAATGAAAGTGTAAGTAGTTCCTAATTAAGTAGTGCCAATGATCTCTTTAGTAACTTTTGATAGAAAATTGAATAAGCAGTTGTATTTAGGTTGTTCTTAATAAGATTAAAAGCTACTATCTTTCCAGAAATGAGGCTTCTATTTTCCTTACTTTGTAGAGATGTACTGATGATGCTCAAATGTCAGGAAAAGACCTTAGCTGTGGTTTTACTAAGTCATTCAGTTAGTATCTATTTTTTTTCCCTCCTGACATTAATATATGTTCTTATACGTAAATCTAGATTACTCAAAATATAACTAGCAGTATTACAAATGTCAGCCCTTAAGCACTAGTCCATGTGCAAAACAAAACAGATCCCAAATATTTCTAGATGCATCAGTCTTTAAATATAATTCTCATTAAAATATATATATCATATATAAAAATTGCACAACTGCCTCTTAATAAAAGTCTGCTAAACCTTGTTTTGTTGTTAAGAGACTGGAAGTTTGGAGAGCAGAAAAATCAAGTTGATTGTTGTAAGAGAGGGTAAAAAAATCTCATCCATATGGTTGATCCATAATTAAATAGTTTTTAAATCAGTAAATAGTTTCACTACATAGTATTTTTTTTTCCAATATATATGTAAAAATGTTTCCCTTCTTCACTTCCTTAGAGTGCAATAGGAGATACCCATTCAAAATTCAAACATAGTGCTTAAAACTAAATAGGTTTGTGAAAAGATGAGATTGCATCTAGGATTTTAAGCTGCCCGTTTGCTTGCAGATACGTGATCAAGTGCTAGTCTGGAGCATGGTAGGCTTGTTGTTCTTTGCAAATTTATTTCATAATCCAACTCGATGTGCTGGATGCATCACATGATACCAGGCTAGCAGCTGCTTGACCAAATGCGTGCTAAATTACGTACAACACCCGATGGCTGATGTCTTCTTTGCGTGTTTTCCTGTGAAGCCAGCTTGATTTAAAAGCTCTCTGCTTCAGAGATAACCAATGGAAAAGAAAATTCATAACAGATTTTGAACTGGCACAACAGAGTAATGGCTGCCTATGAGGAGTGCATGGAAGCAGCCTTGAATGGGTTCTGTCCAGTTGTACAAACCCCTATTCAGGTTTGATCTGGGTGGGTTTTTTTTGCTTTCAAAGGTGGTTGCAATGAAGTTAGAGAATCCACATTTAAGAATACAGGTCTTCATGACTGGGATCTGTAATATAATATATCGCCTTAGTACATACATGCTAGTAGCATAACATATACTTTAGTGTCTTTTGTACCTGTTAATTTAAAATATGAAGTTCCTTCTGAAGTTCCCATTCCTGGGTTATGAAAAATCTATATCTCTTTAAATGCTATCAGCAGCACACCTTGACATACAAATTTTCATGTTATGTCATCGCTTTTATTCCTGCAGACAGTTCAGTTCAGATACTGTTAATCCTCCCATCAAATCATTGCTGCGTGGCAAGTCCAATTGCGCTTTCTGTCTATTTTTCTTTGCTTAGCAGCACCGCGTCCTAGCAAGTTACCATCAAGAGGAGCCCTAATTTTCACAGTCACATGCATTGACACTTGCTATTTGGTAGTCTTGTATTGTATGGTCTTGATTATGGTTTGTGACTGATAATTTTCAGTCACTAAATGTCTTTTCCTAATGTTTCATTGTTGATGAGGGAGATATATAAATTTTGTTCCTGTGTTGACAAAAGGAAATTTGGGAATTATTTTTTTAGAAGGGCTTCGGCATCTTTGACACCATAAAAAGCCAAAGTCATTTAATACTTTTAGCACCTGTGTCCATTTGAAAACAAACTTGAAGTCTTCCTAGTTCTTTAAAATATAGTATTCCTTGATGCAGGTGTAGTCCTGCTGCTTGGTCACTCATACTGTCCTCAGACATTGTGATAGAAGTTAAGCCAGATTTGACATTAAATCTCTAGAACTTAAGTTAATATGGATATAACACAAAAAATGTTTTAACTTGCCTTTTATTTAGATTATATTTCTATGTGAGAACCTCAATAACACCTTTCTAGGACTGATTGCCTAAAGCAATTAATTCTATGGGTAGGGCTTTGGGGGATTTTGATTCAACAGTTCATATAGTCTACCTACACCCCTTTCTATTAGGACACTAAACTAAGCCTTAAACATAGTCATGGTGCATAGAATAAGATGCAAAAATTTTAAAAATAGTAAAAGAGCCTACTGAAAACAGTGTTTAATCTGTCTTCATACTGGAAGTTACCTTATTATGAAATGAGGATGAAATAAATGCACGTTATACTTAGAATTCTAGTTTGGTGATAACTGTGGCTTTGTTTTGTGGTTGTTTTTGTTCGTTGTTTGTTTGATTTATTTTTTTTTTTTTTTTTTTTTTTTTTATTTCAGATACACTCCACTTGATTATGCCTTGCTTGGTGAACACCATGAAGTGATTCAGTTCATGTTAGAACGTGGGGCTCTGTCTATAGCTGCCATACAGGATATTGCTGCTTTCAAAATCCAGGCTGTCTACAAAGGATACAAAGTTAGAAAGGCTTTTCAAGAGAGGAAGAATCTTTTAATGAAACATGAACAGCTAAGGAAAGATGCTGCTGCCAAGTAAGTCTGAGACTTGAAATCTACTCCAGCAAACAGATATTAGTCATAAGTTTGTATATCTCAGTATATGATTTTATCTATTACTCATGGTCATTTATTGTTCCTTTTAGTGAAATTAATGAAACTGTAGGAAGCATATAATGTCTTTTTTTTCCATACACCTATAGATGGAAATTATCTTCCTGATAATTCCAAACGAAATAACAAGCTTTATATAATATACAAGTACAAGGCAAACTACCAAAAGCTGAGAAACTTCCATGTTAGCATCAATCAATCTTTATCTGATATTCTATGTGATGATAAAAGCATTTATCACTCTAAGATAATGGAAATATTTATTGACCTGTCAAGTCTTTGTTACCACTTTCTGAAAGAAATTAAGAAGTAGATGAAGAAAAAAAACTCAGGAAGATCCTGTTTTAGTAAGGCTTAATTACTGTTGCACAAGGGAGATAGATAGATTGTGCGTTTCTAGCAAACTGAACTTCTGGATTTTATTTGCAATTTCTGTCTTGGTGGTAGGGTTCTCTGCTTGTACATTTTCTGCTCTTAGAGAGTTACTGCGGTATTCTGTTAGATAATATATAACATACACAGTTCAAGTAGTTACTTGTAAGAGAGGGAGGTTCTGACTGATTTTTCCACCTTTTTAAAATGAGATAATGGCAGCAAAGTGGTGAAATTCCAAAATCAGAAGGTATGTAAATAATCATCAAAATACTTTGATTGCTTGTGCTTTATCCTTAAGATACATAATATGAAGAACAACAAATAAGCACCTGGTTTCTCTTGAAGAAATCTGCTGCTGGAATGAAAAAGAGTTTTGCATGATTTTGTAGTGTTATTTCTGTAGGGAGAGACCATATGAGTAAACACACAACGAAATCGTTGCAACAGAGGTGTTTTTGTTGCATCCATGTATCATAAACAAAGTCAGCTGCTCACTGCTCTATTTCAAATTCAGTAGTTGGATGTTCTGCATAAGTGGCCAGTCTGACCTTCACTGGGTTTGAACGCTGCTACTATACTGGCTAATTGTTAATGCCCAGTAAAAAAACTAGACATACCAGATAACTAATCCCTTAGTCACATCTTTATATCCTGAAGTTGTAACTTACAGCCCTCCTATTATTTGCCTTTTCTGCCAAAGTCAGTAGAAATCGAACCCATGCATGGAGAAGCTGTCTTTGAAAACATCTCGGGTACCATATGTGTTTCTTTTTAATTTGGAGAATACCACTTCTTGTGTGGTCACAATTGACTTTACCAAGTGAGGTAATTTTATTCTTTGGGATGACAGTCATTTTTAGAAGAATCTGTGATACTCCATCTAGAAGATCAAATTTAAAAGGATTGCCTCTTAGAAATGTGGGGGTGTTTTTATAATTGTTTTCCTTTGTGAGTTTCTGATGTACTTTCCGAAACTTCCTAAGCTGTTGTTGATTTGTTTGAAAACAATAGAAACAAAGTCTGTGCACCAAATACCATAAAACCAGAATTGAAACACAATTGGAGTGTACAAGTAAATTGAGTTGTCACACAACAAATTTTATTTAATTGCAATTTTATGATCCGTAATAAACTGGAGGGGACATTATGTTGTCATCATTCTGCATACCCATCTGTGCATTCCACCATTAAAATCGGCCAGGGTGTTGCTACATACGAAAAACTAATGTCCCTGCTGATGTTTAAAAACCTGCTCTCCAGATAAAAGTAGAAATTTTGTGGAAATCCAGAATGATGATGAACTCCTAGATTAAACACACACACACACACACACTCCCCCTCCCCAACTATTTCAGTGCATGTATTTAAAACTTGCTTTGTCATATGTCATTTTAGAGGGTCTCACTGGTATAAGTAAGTCCTAAATCTGTTTTTAATTAGTCTGCTGGGTTTTTTTGGTTGTTTTTTTCTTAATGATAAGTCAACCACCATCTCATACCCGTAGTATTTTCTGGTAAAGTTACATTCACTGTATTCAATATCTGTGAAATATTTCTATACAAATATATTCTTCCATTTTGAAGAAACTTATATCAAATAAATGGTAAGTTATAAAATGAAGATTGATAGCGTGCATGTTGTTTTGGCCTGTATTATTTCATTAAGTAAAGAGACATATCTGGAGACAAATTTGGGTAAGGAGGAAAGCCATGACAGAGCTCAAATGAAAAAAAAAAATCAAAAAAAAAAAAAAAAATCAGTGTACAGGAGGGGGAAGCAGGGACGGGCTACAAAGGAGGAATGTAAAAACATTACTTGGGCATGTAGGGATGGTGTGAGAACAGCCAAAACTCAAATGGAGTTGAGGCTTTCAAGGGATGTCACAGGTAGCAATGTGAGCTCAAACAGACTCAGCTAGAGCAGCTTGTCCAGGACCATGGCCAGTCAGGTTTTCAATATTTATGCAAATGGAGATGCTGCAACCTCTCTGGGCAACTTGTTCCAATGTTTGACCATCTTGACTGTGAAAAAAGTGTTTTCTTGTGTTCAAGTAGAATTTCATGAATTTTAGTTTATGCGTATTACCTACTGTCCTGTCAATGGGTGCTACTGAGAACATTCTATCTCCATCTTTTTCATTCCCTCCCATCAGGTATTTATAGACATTGATGAGATTCCCCCCTGAGCCTTCTCTTGTCCTGGCCGAATAGTTCGAGCTCTCTCGGCCTCTTCTCGTATGAAAGGTGCTCCAGTCCCTTAAGCTTCTCCATGGCCTTTCACTGGACTTATCACAATAACTGCATATCTTTTGTATTCTGAAATGAGTAATCAAACTTCTGTATCTCTGGAACATAACAAAGCAAGAAGTAATGGCTAGTCTGAAATTGATAAGAACGAAATCTGTCATACTAGCTCACTTTTCTTTTGTGACAGAATAACAAGTTTTGTGGCCATGAAGAAACACTATCTGTTATTCAGACTTACCTGAAGTTTTCATATTTTTTCATGTGCCCTTCTCATTAGCGAGCACTGCAGGGCAATGGAGCAGGAATTGAACGGCTACTAGATGGGTGAAAAATGCTTGGAAGAGTGTATGCAAAGAGTAGTTCTTAAGAGTTCAACTTTAAACTGGAAGTGTATATTGATGAGAATTTTGCATAAATCCATTCTGAATCTGGTACTGTGTAGTATTTTCATTTAAACAGTAAAATGTTAAATTTTCAAATAGCAGCAAGATGCAGAAGACTGAAAGCGTGTTGATGACTTGATGATCAGAATGGTGTTAAAAATATATATGAGAAAATGACAACAAAAAAACAGGTAGTTAGATAAGGTCAAAAGGACTGCTTTACACATTTGGGAAGACCAATCACCACAGGAATACTGGACAGAAATTAACTGTCATCTTAGCATTTTCATTAAAGGCCATCTGTTAAAAGATTGTAGAGGACCCGAAGCTGAATGTGTCATGAATCAACAGTGTCACGCTTTTAAAAACAAACGTCATGCTCAATTGAATAGCAGGATGTAGCTGTTTACACAATATGAAATATATCTCCTCTTGGTCCAGATAAAACTTCAACAGTAGTAGGATCATACCTGGAGATTCATTTTCAGTTATGATCTTTTAAGTAACATTTTTTTCACAAGAATAACTTTAAAAATGCTCTCCAAGCACCTGGACCTAAATTTAAAGTGTTCTCCACAGAGAAGATACAAAAAGCCAAGTGTTCTTAACAGAAGAGAAAAGGTTGGATTCGTTTTAGCAGGTTCAAAGATTCGAAGTATCTCTGTGTCTTCACAAACGTGTACACATTTCACAAGGCTCAAGTTTCCATTCTCTCACTTTTGTAATGAAATACAAATGTATGACCATTCAGGACAAATTTCTGTTGCAATTATAGTTGGCCTGTCAGCTCTGTTATCACTATTGAACTGTACTTGTCTAGCTTTATAGCCCAAATTTGGATCCTGTTTTGTTGCCAGAACCTCCTGAGAGAGGCTGAGAGCCATTAAGTTAGGAAGTTGTCTATTTCATTTGCTTGCTCATGAAATTTAGTCTCTCAACTTAGACAGCATTAACATTTGGAAATTTTAATTTTGAAGATGTCCTTCATTGTAATATAAACTGATTTTCTGACTAAATAAAGCAAAACACAAGGGGAAGTTCATAAGTATTCAGAAGTCTGTTAATTAATTAAGCTCTACTGTGACAATTAGGATGATGATCTATGATTAGGGAGCTTTGAAATCCTTTCCATTTATTATTTCTTCAGTTTAATATGAGAAATTAGCACATAAACAAGACCTTTATAAAAAAAAAAACAATTCCCCATTTGCTACTTCTCAGTTTCCGGCCCTGTGTCCTTTCAATAACTTTACAATTGGTATGTTGCTGAAGTTAATGTTTTGAGTTAGCCTTCTCATTCAAAGAGCACAGGCCACTCGGGCTTGATTATCATACAACCCTTCACACACTTTCTTTTTTAATACCCTGAATGGAGAATACCAGTAATAGGCTGCTTATTCTTGTAAAGATAAGAAAATGACTATTCTGTGAATAGTAAGATCTGATTTATCTGCTTAAGTGGCAGAATAATGGCAGTGACATCCATACTGCAACAGGATGCAGACATCCCCACATAGCCCGGTTGTGGAATGCCAATATTATTCGAAACTAGCCACTTTTTTTTCTGTGCCAGAGGGAATAGTGAACCTCAGGCTGTCAGGAGAGTATTTTTTAGATCAATTAGCTGCTTTTCAGGTACAAAGTTCAATCAGCCTCTTCTGCCGAGTGTACTTGCTAAGATAGTACTGACAGATCAAGTTAAGGCTTCTCGCTGGCAGCTCACACTGCGGTGACATAGCCTGGCACTGATGCGACTCGCGGGAGCTGAGGGTGGCATTCTGCAGAACTAACCTGTCATACGCTGAGCTGCGAGCTAAAGTGTCAACAGCCTGCGAACGATGTTGTAGCATTGAAAACAAGTTAAAATATCAGGCAGCTACATGATACGACATTTACCACCTGTCCGTTCCAACAGGAAACCTGTCGCTTCATCGTTACAGCTAGTGCTTAATTTATAAAAAAAAAAAAATTCAATGATGGGTAGCTATGTAATGTTTGCTATGTGCTATTGGGTTTATTCTGCTTTGTAGAGAAAATAATTTAAAAGCTGAAGTGCAGTGATACTTCACTGTATTTCAGAATAGGCTGCAAAACTTGATTCAACGGATGTGCCTTTCCTAACCTTGTGCACAATCCTCTCACATCTATACTATCTATCATGCATGACTTCTTTCATTTTTGAAAACCAAATGTCATAATTGTAACAGCATACTATGTGCACGCAAGTCTTTATTTCATACCTCATATTTTCAGTGTCTATCATTTGTATAATATATAATCTGTTTATGTAAAATAAATTATCTACCAATGATAAATACGTAGCAGCAAGTTAGTACCAGTAGCTACTTTGTGGTCGGTTTATAATTGTCTGTATTAATTATGATACAGGTAAGTATGAAAAGTAGTTTTCAATGTGATGACATCTTATATTCAAATTTTCTGATTTTCAAATACAGTGCATTGCATTGCTACTTATATTAAAGTATTGTTCATTAATAATTAAAAACATAGTTATTAGTATCATATATCTTGCCTTCTGACACCTCTTCAAAATCCTGCTTTTGATTTCTGTATATTTGTTTTTAAAAAATGAATTTAATTGTTTTCAATAAAACAGTGTTTCAAATTCAGTTTGAACTTTTACAAACTGAATGGGCAGCTGGCTGATGAGTACTTAACCTTCATTAGGCTCTAGCTGCAAATCAGTTGTTATTTTGGATCAAGATCAGCTGTTTCAATGCTATAGGTGTCCATTTCTCATGAGAAAGATATTATAGTCAAGATTTTATTGTGGCAGTGTTATGTTTCTAGAGGAGAACGTGTTCACGTTACATACTGTGCTCCCAAGATTTTGTCTTTGGAATTCTTATGGTATTGACTATAATTACAGGAAACGTGAAGAGGAAAGTAAGAGAAAAGAAGCCAAGGTACAGAAGGGGACACAGAACATGGAACAAAGTAGGTTTCGAGCACAACAGAGTCCTGCGAATCGAGAGAAGACAACCAGCACCTCACAGTTCCCTAATAAACCAACTGATATACAGACTAAGAGACCTCTGTCCCTCAATACTTCACAAATTCAACCAGGGAGAAACAGTAGAGGTTCACCTAAAGACTGTCACAACAAAGGGACACCAAAGGAGTCAGCAGAGCCTCAGAATGAAGGTCATAAAACCAGGCAAGGTTTGTAATCTTCCATTTTCCTGATTATCCTTTTTATCCATGTCTGGTGGTGTGTTATATATAGGTCCTGGTTTACTCTTTCTATTATTTCCAGTTGTTGCATTACTTCAGCAATTCATATGGGATAGAGTCAGATACAGATTCTTTTACTGTGTGTGCTCTGTCAACTTAAGTAGTCAGAAACACCAGTATCTACAGTGTCTATAAAAATACCTAAATTATGTGAGAACAGGTTGGCTTTAGTTGTTCTATTCCTTTTCCTGGAGAAAATTAGAATAAAGGTATTTGGCATATCTGTGGGATTCTTGAAGAATGTTAATGGCGAAATTGTAACTTGTTTTTAAACAATGTTAAAATGAAGGTAAAATAGTTCTAAGTGACATCTCTAGCATACAGAGGGAGCAGCTCAGCCAGCTTCATTCCCCATGCCAGGGTTCTCCTACGATCTGTCTTTGAAGTCATCTTGTTGAGAACTTTAGGATATCTTTTGAGAAGTGAGACTGATTTTAGAAATTGTACTATGAAAATAAGTGTCAAAGATCTTTCTGTTACTTTTCTTGCCCTGTTCCACTCTTTTATTCTTTCTGTGAATGCATCGTCAGTTTATCGTAATTTCTTGACCGCTCCTACGTTAGTTTTGCCAGATGAAATTTTATTAAAATGTTTAAGCAGTTCTGACTTCAGCCAGTTATAGGATCCCATGGCTCAAAGCTGTCAAAACTGGTCGTGTTAAAGCCTCTTTGTTATTAGAAGCAAAAATTGGATAAGTAGTTTATTAAAGGTAAGCTCTCCTCGTGTGTAAAATTATTGTGAATTCCTCTGGAAATTCTGCTAATCAGAATATTTTAATAATCCAAAGGGAAAGACAGTCAAAGAGCTGAATCATTTTACCTAGATTTCTTTAGCTTTTACATGGAACTGTGATAGTAAACAGAATACTTGTATTGTCATAGTAGAAGCAGACATATATATCTTAGTCTAACATGTACTGTGATAACTAATGATAAACAGAGGTGTTAAAAATTCTAGCAAGCTTTATCTGTATGTGTATTAACTTTATACTAATAAAAACATTCAGGTGGCAAAGTAAACCCACAACAGTAACCAGAAACAGTGGTTGCCAAATGAAAAATGGATGCTTGTAATAAAGATAATGAGAAATTTGTAAGTATGGAAAAAAAGGGAAAGGAGAAAGGATGTGAGGCGATTAGAACAGTGAAGAGAGAAGGACAAAGACCTTTATAAAGGAGGAATGACCAGCCTTTTCTTTCACTGACTGCTCTATCCATTCTTTGCCAAAATACTCTGTTGGTTCTGCCAATGGAAACTGCGTTGCTTCAGTCAGACTCCCACTGTTTCTTGGATCAAATATAATGGTTTTGCACTGAGAGAATGACCTAAGGAAGCAGGTAGTAGGTAATCCATGGGAAACTTGAACTATCGGGTCAAACTGACTACAGAAATCAGGACTGAATTTACCAAATATTCTGCAGAGAATTCTAATATTGATACTTCTGTTTGATAAAACACATTCATATTCAGTTGTTTCTACTACCCTTCACAGTAACCTAGGGAATTCAAATCAGCAGCAAACGGTAGCAGCAGGTAGCTTGGACTTTTCATTGAAGACTTCCTTGACGTTGGAGATTTCCTGAAGTAGCTGTGCCAGGATAATTTTGCCATGTTGATGTTAAAAATCATACGGGCTATTGCCTGGAGATTTTTTGCTTTCCAATATATCTTGAAAAGCAGAATATAATTTCTGCAAAAGATAAAATTTTCATTTTAAATAGAAAATGGTTCACTTTTGTTTATTGTCTTTCCTCACCATGAGTGTTGCGCATGAAGGGAACACAACTCTTTACTCAAGGTTCTTCTGAAAATACATGATAAAACGTCTATTTCTACAGTGAGACCAGTTTACCTTCAGAGATCATAAAGAATGCCTCCTTCTGCCCAATCCAAAAAGCCTGTGTTTGAAATAAAATGCTTATGCCATTTTTACATATTCTCTTTTTGTTATTGGAATGATGCCAGGAAACTTGGCGCAGTGAGGATCAAATCATGAAGTCCTTTAATCAGTTCTCACTGGGTGTTTTAATCAATCCTCTTGTGGCCAAAACTTTAATGGGCTTCATTGGGTATTTTATGGAATTAAATACAAATTTAGATCCTGTAGGCTGGCACTTAGAAAGATTTTCAGCAACTGAAAATAGATTTTTTTGCAGCTGCTAACAATAGATGAAAACTGTGATTTAGTTGGTGGGTCTGTTCTGATCTCTTCTCCACTCAGAACTCCCCTTCCCTATGTACGTTATCTCATTTGCCTGAATTACAGTAGCAACAGTAAGTTCTTTTTTTGTGCTACGTACTTGTTACTACTTCATCTTCCTCTCTAAGAAAGTTTATTTCAACCTCCAAAGATGGTCTAGAATGCTTAAACTACGGTTATTTCCATTCCCCAGTTATCCAGTTGTTCAGATTGGGAGGTTTTGCACATTCTACTTCAACAACTTAAGTGTGTTACAGTAAATGCATTGTACATCCTGTACATACAAACCAGGTAGCGGGTTTTGGTGAGTTCAGAATGACAAGACCGTTTTAAAAGGCTGTGTTCTTTTTCCTCACGACTATAAAAATTAACTTGCAGAGAGATCAAAATAGCGTTGTAACAGTGCTGGAAATTTCATGCCTTTGGGGCAGAGGTGGAGAGAGGGGAAAGGGGAGAAGAGAGAGGTAGGCAGAGAGAGACTTCATTCTGGGTGATTGAAATAGGTAAAAAATAAATATTAAACTAGATTAAAATAATAGACTTATTTTTCCCCTGTCCCAGAACATACAGGGCTCATTACCCATATGACAGTCATGTATAAATTAGAGTAACCTCTCAGCCATACTGATCTGCCACCATGATAAATCTTCTCTGTTGGATACATCATTGATGATAATCCTGAGTTTCTTCTGTATAATCTTTTAATCTGCCATATTCCATTACCCTGATAAGAGAGTATCCTGTCGAAGTGTTACAGCGATGAAAAATGTAGCATGGTTTTACTAGGTTTGGGATAATCCAGGTTTTCTGTGATTCCATTATTTCCAAGATATCTTTCTTTTCTTTTTCCCCTCATACCTACCCTTTAACGCCCTGTTTGTTACATTTCATCCTGTCTGATCTATTTTCTCATTCCTCTGTTCATTTCCTAACAAAAGAGAAGGTGGATGGTAGATGGTGATTTTCAGTTTTATACTTCAATCTGGCTTCTGAGTCATCCTCACAAGAGCATTTAGAAGCATTTATCACATGTGATTTATTTTCTCACCTTAGGCTTGGAAAAGAAATCTTGTAACAAGGGGAAAAATGAGAAGGACTTCATAGTTCCATTTAGGATGTCAAGGAAAGTACTGAGAAGCCAAGAGCTCTGGGGTTACTGTGTCAGTGGGTTACCCTGTCTGTCATCATGTGCTAGGATGTAATGGGGCTAGAGTAGAAATTTAACAAATAAACTTGAAACATGGGAGGCCTGTTATGGTGTCGTCACTGGAACAAGCAGGTATGTTCATGGGGCTGCATTCTTGCACCATGTGGTGAGCTTGTTTCTTTGAAGACCACCAGTATTTTCGGTGGGTGAAGAAATAGTTTCTCCTTGTGGCTTTTTTTAGGCATCTAACTCAAATGTTATGTGAGAAAGAAAAATACTTGTAGAATGGTAAGCAAATGGAGAAGTTTGGGGCTGGATTGTTACAGGCAATCGTGTCCTCTTGTGATTCTTCCTGCTTATACATTTTTTTTCATTTAAGTAAATCCTAGTGTGCCTCAAAGGTAACTGAGTAAAAAAACCAGAGACATAAACTGTGTTTTGCTGTACTCTCAGATACTGAATGTTGCTTTCCATTTCTCCGTCTAAAGATTCATTGAGGAAACACGTCAAAAGCAAATCAAGTTGCGTCCATTTCCATTGTGACAAAGCGAAAGAGGGGACAAAAGTTGAAGCGAAATATCAAGTTGCAGCTGCTACAGGACTGGATGGAGAACAGCCCAAGGAGAACACTGTCGAGGCAACGGGTACTTGTGCTCGGAGGAGCAGAAGGCATATTACTTCTGCTTGTAGGACTGCTAGCATTGGGGAAAAATTAAGAGATCAGACTCAGTCTTCATCTGGCAACAAGGACCATTGTGAAGGAACAGCTGTGTTCTTCTGCAACGTCAACTGTACTGGTGGAACTGTGAGAAACTCAAAGCAGTGTGAAGCTTCTTCCAAAGGCAAAAGGCATCAGCAGAAATCCAGAAATAAAGAGGTACATGATGAGCGATGTTCACCAGCTGGCTCTAGTAGACCAGGAAGTGCCAAAACAGTGTTGGTGAGCAGCAGAAATGACAGCGTGCGTGTTGTAGAACAAACTAACAAAATGGGAAATAACGAATTAGCAAAAAAGGCCTCCCCTGTATCGTCTGCTGAGGCTAAACCTACCGGAACTACGCCAAGAAACCCAGCAGCGTGTTCCGCTCCTGATGACAGTTTGAACTTGGAAAAAACAGGCAGAATTGGATCCAGGAATACAGATGATCCATTATGTTCTGTCATGTGGCAAAGTACAAATATTGAACTAATCCCTTTAGAGATTCGAATGCAGATAATAGAAAAAGAAAGAAAAAGAAAAGAGCTGTTTCGGAAGAAGAACTATGCTGCTACAGTCATCCAGAGGACATGGAGAAGGTGAGGCTGCTGTTTCAGTAACTAGAGAAGAGCAAGATACAAGTAGATGTAAATTAGATTTGGGTTGTTGGCAGTGCACTTTATTTGGTCCTTTTGCTTACAACATTAACAGTGCAAAATCAGGAATTTAATGATCTTTCACCAAACAAGTGGAAGTGGGTTCCAGTCACCTAGAATTACATTAGTAAGTCCATAAAAAGTGCAAGGTAAGTGATGACTTTCAATAATTGGAGACGTTATTATACTTGTATTTCAAGCACTGATATTTCTTTAGAGAGCACCGATCAAGATTTCAGCCTCAGAAATACAGTCATTCTTGATGTATGTGCTTCTTAATATTTAATTTCTTATCAAAATTGACAGGAAGAGTATGGCAGCTGTAGGTGAAGCACATAATAATATATTCTTATTGTATATTTTTTCTTGACATTTTCTTATGTGGATGCAGAAAACTATAAATTACTGATTTTTTACTAATACCTGATCTTTCCAGGTTTCTCACTAGTTTAGCAGTTTCATATACACTTTAATATTTCTTAGTATTCAATTAGGGAAAAAATAACAAGGAAGTTCCTGAGTCACTGGTAGACCTCCCTTCTTCTGAGTCATGCTGGAAGCTTGATTCTCTCGCAGAGAAATTCGGAGAGGCTGTTTCTATCCCCTGCTGTGCCAGGGGCCCGGTACTAGCTGTCTACCCAGGGCAGGGCAGTGTCTGCATCCAACTCGCTCTGCCACAGCGTGGAGCAGAGGGGAACACTCAGCAGCTGGAGCATCAAGGTCTGCTCTTTCTCACCACACCCAGCCGCAGGAGGCAGCCAGCTGCCTTCAGCAGCTCCAGTAATGTCCTCTGGGCTGCATGAAGCAACGCCAGGAACAAAAGTTAAGAGAATAGTTTTGAATACTTATTGTACCAGACCACTGTTATGACAAGAAAAGATAGAATCATAGAATTGTTTTGACTGGGAGAGATCTTTAAGATCATCAAGTCCAACCATTAACCACACTCTACTAGGTCACTACTAAACTATGCCCCCGAGTGCCACATCCACATTTAAACCCATTCAGTGAAAAAAATTTTCCTAATGTCCAACCTAAACCTCCTCTGGTGCAATTTGAGGCTGTTTCCTCTCATCCTATCATTTGTTATTTGAGAGAACAGACTGACCCCCCCCCACCTCAGTGCAACCTCCTTTCAGAGAGTTGTAGAGAGTGATAAGGTCTCCTCTGAGCCTCCTTTTCTCTAGGCTAAACAACCCCAGTTCTCTCAGCTGCTTCTCATAAGACTTTTTCTCTAGACCCTTCACCAGCTTCGTTGCCCTCTTTGGACACATTCCAATTGCCATGATCTATTCACCAAGTACCATGTAGCTCTGAAAAGCTAAAAAGGAGGCATGAAGTTGTGCTGCCTTCTTTCAGTGGTGCTTTCAGGCTTAAAAAATCCTGTTTCTTATTTTGCAAGGTAGAGTGTTCCCTATTGTACAAAACACCAGGGAGCCACATTACTCTCCGCTTCCTTGTGGAGTTCTGAGAACTGGTATTTCTCCCCTTGCTTTTTACAGTTAACTCAAGAAGTGTGCAGAAGTCATGTCTTTCTCAGAAGGAGCTAACGCTGCCCGTTACTGGGGACAGGACATCAGACCAGATAGCCCCTGGTCTGAGCTGGCAGTTCATTTGACCCTAAACTGAAGTGTGGCCATTTAAACATTTCTGTTGGCTCAGCAAATACTTCTGTTTTGTTCAGATCTTTTACTAATCAGTCTAAACCTTTGCAAGCATGGGGTTGGATTTGCAGTCCTGTGATATTCCAGGTTATCTCTTCACTGTTGTTGGATATAGAAAAGTTACAATAGCTTTTATGAGTACATACATATGAGTTTTTGGAACGTGATATTTTAAATTCATTTCAGTGCCTATTTCCTTAGTGCAATTTCTGACTACTTTTTTTGTACAATATCATCTCTTTCTGTACTTTTATCATCTTTGCTCTCTGTTTGCTGTTTATGCATCCAGGTCTGAGGTCCCCAGTACCAGACGTGGGCTTGTTGGAGAGGGTCCAGAGGAGGGCCACAGAAATGGTCAGAGGGTTGGAGCACCTCTTCTGTGAGGACAGGGTGTGAGGGAGTTGGGCTTATCTGTGTAGAAATCTTTGCAATCCATTTAAAGTTTGGACTCTCTAAAGAGTCTAAAAAGAGAGATCTTTTTAAACTATTCAGCTGCACTTACAACTTGGAAACTGTGGGGATTAAAGATTGCTTAAATGACGTGTTATTTAAAGAATTAATAAAAATAAGCACATTTGTTCTGTTTGCAAAACTTGTACTTTACAGAACGCTAACAAGGATCTGTGAGGCTGCAGGAGAGGTTAGTTTGGTAGCTCCTCCACTGTCATTTCGTTCTGTCTGTGGACAGTTTACCATTGCTAGGGTTTTGATGGAGTTTGTAAAGTTTGCAATATCCTAGTGCATTTATTTCAGTGAAGGTTTTGCTGCAGAACACAGAACAGTTCACTGGGCGGCGATGCAGAAGTGAGAGCACTGCGCTGTTACGAAATCTGTGCTTCCCTCCTGTATTCTCTCTCCCAGGCCCACTAGTTCTGCCAGCTTTTCTGCTTGCATTTCAACATGAACTTTGTTGTCTTGAGTGTTTTGAAACTCAGATGATGAGAGCTGTGAAATTGGACCAGACTTCCTCCTTTCAATTTCTATGGGTTTACCACAGCAATAATGTTTATTTTTTAAAAAAGAAGAGAGTTCTGCCTCTTCCTTTGAAGTAGAGTTCATATATATGCGTATATATATGAATATATATATATATCTATATCAAGAAAAGAGGCTGTGTGGGTAGTTTAGAATGTGGGTCCCAAGTGAGATGGTGGGATCTGCCTGTCAGGACATCGTGGTTAGCGTTTCCAGCTGGCTGACACTAGGCAGCTGTATGTGCTGACTACTACTATGTCAGTTATTCCGACGCTTTCTCTGAAATACTTAATTTCCCATCCACTGTACACGGAATGATAGCTCTTAAGTAGGTACCTACTGTGTGGCTGTGTTTTTCTTTTGGGCTCAGGCTTGCACTGGTAAATAGCATGTACTTGTAGACAGCATTAGATTAGAAACATGTAGAAGTACATGCTTGAGTTCTGGCATTTCTCTAAATTAGAAGGAAGTACATTTGTCTCTACAATTTTTATAGTCATGATTTACTTATTGGAAGTTTATTTAGAACTATTGTGAGTTACAACACAATGGTACAGGTCTGCTTAAGTATATTAAACTTGGCTGTCTCAGGAAAATGTTTCAATTCCCACAGTCCATAAACTTTATAAATGTAGTCCTCAAAAGTGTATTTTAAGGTGTGTGGCTTGCCAAAGGTTAATTGCTTATTCTGCTCGTTGAGGCTTGCAGATCCTGTGTCTGGCTCGCTCTCTCCGGGGGCACACTGAGGCCTGTGCCATCCTCCAGGGTCCACAGTGAGTCAACAGAAGCTGGAAAAAGCTGGAAATAAGTTGGTTGATGTCCCTGTTGTTCTCCTGCTGGAGACAAAGCTGTACTTTTTTCTACTGTTTGACCAGAAATACTTTTAAAGATTAGAGCTTCTGTAGCAATGAATCTGAACACCAGTTGCCAGATTTGGCATTCTGCAGGTATATTCCACGCTTATTTTATGTGCAGTAGCTTTGACTGAGCGTTGAGTATTTTGTTAAGGCACCACATCAGATTCACAGAGCACCAAACTCGGTCCCGTTCTTCTTTTTCCTCACTAGGATCAGAATGATGTGTTACTGAATTTTAAAAAAAGGTGCACATGCTCTACAGACAACTGTCTGCATCTTATTGGTGGCCGAGCCTCACAGTTGTTTTCTTGTTGCTAAATACTACAAACATGAAATCACAGCTGGGTGCAAAGGTGGAGTGCCTGTGAATGGGTCATTTCATATATCAGCAAAGGCTTCTGGCAGTAATTACCAAATTCCACAAGAATAGCTTAGTATTCTTTTCTGCTCAAGTATGAAACAGTCCCCAATTGTTCTTCCTGCAACGGTATTCACATAACCCATCTCTAGCTCAAGTTATATTAGCAACTCACTGTAGTTGTACCCCCCTTCATCTTCTCTTCCTCTCTTACCTCCCTGCAAAGTTCTAAGTGATGTGTTATTTAACAAAACTGGATCATTTTTTTTTTCTTCTGTGTCTTAAAAAATGTTCCTATTCTGAATTCATACAGCAGTTTGTAACTTGTAGGCACTATGGCCGCTTAGTGGCAAGATGCAGTTGCTCCTTACATTTGTCACGTACTTTAATGAGCTGTATAACAGTACACGCCTGAATTCTGAAGCTCCACTAAATTAAGATTGAATACGTATCTCACCCAGCTAATTTCACAGGGGTAATTTACTAAGTTTATTGAGAGTTTAAAATTATTGGGGCTGTAACTGAGCATATCATCACCCTTTGGCATTCTATTGTGCTCTTACGTACTCATTTTCTATGTACTGCTGCTGTGTTGTTTGAATTATACAATGGATTGGGTTTTACTATATATTTTATCAATTTGCATCTGGTTGTGCTGTCTTGTGTTTTAATTTAGAACTTGTTGCAGTTGCAGCAACAGAACAAAATCACTTCCCTCCTTCCTCATTCCCTTTATCGGTGCATCCAGTAGAAGCCTTTTTGAATACCAGAGGGAATGATGATCAGTGTGATTTGGCCTGTTACCAAACACTTATAATTAGTATTTTGCAAGTGTTACTCAGTGTGCATTTGTGACAGGTTTGCGCTGAGCTAATTGCTTGGCCAGTTAATTGACTTGTGAGCATTAACTGCCAGTATCTGAGTGAATACTTATATCTGATTCAAAAGAAAACACCCAAAGCAGTCCTTGTTGCTGGTGCTGTTAGCCACCAAAGTGGGAGGGAGGCCAGACGCTCCACGATCGCCGCTTGGGACAAGGCTCTGACTGCACATGTGAGCAAAGCAGCTGCAGCAAGGTTGGGTCGGCAGACAGGGAGCCTTGGAAGGGAAGGGGAGAAAATCAAGGACAGAGTGCTAAAAGCAAGATGAGGGGAGCAGCTTCAGAGGAGGGGTGGGAAGCAGCTCAGTTTTCTGTGGAGGAAATGTGCAGTGGAACCTGTAAGAGGTAGATGTGGCTCATCTCTTGCACTGGTTGACAATACAGAGTGGTAAGGCGCACGAGAAAATTCGGTGTTATTAAGCTGTGAATATAGTGAAAATGAGAAAACAGTACTGATTATACTGTTTTTTCATAAATATTTATAGGTTTTGTCTTCTCCATATTTGCTACATGTTACAAAGCCGTTGATAAGCTGAGGTTGCAGTACTGTAACTTTTGCTACCTGTAATGCCAGATCTTTATTAGCTGTGTGAAATAAGGGATGCATCCAGAACTGAACCCAGCTCCTACTTTTTCTTCCGAGCAAACATTTCTCATCCAAATGACTTAGCACATCAGTGGGAGTTCTGTTTTCCCAGTTACTCATGTAATCCACCATGTGAACTGATGCGTGGAAAGCACTGAAGTTAAAACAGGTCACCTAAAACAAGTGCTCTTCTCTTTTCTGCTCTCTAGTTACCAGCTGAGACAGGAGTTGTTCCAGCTTCTTAGTGCTAAGCGGCAGTGCAAAGAAGATGAAGACAAATGGAGACAAGAGACAGCTGCCTTCTTCATTCAGGTTGCTTGGAAGAAACAGCTGAACCATAGCCCTCTGAAATCAGTTCCTTCATGTAAAAATCTGAAATCTATAAACAAAACCAGCTCAGCCATAAAAACCAGCAAGCAGTCCATCCTTAAGCAGATCTATGGTAATTTTGTCTTCACTATACTTTATTTGAAATAGCTATGCTCTTTTTTTTTTAACAACAAAGTGTTCCCTATATTTTGAATTCTTCTATACACTTCTTACCTAATTGTTAGGGATTTCAGCTCTGTATTAAGAATTAGTCTGAATCTCAGGTGTTCTGGGTAATTGTATTTCTGGTTTGGGTTGAAATAAAAAAAAACAAGAAGCACCTCTGTGATTTAGAATGGCTGTTGCTAAAGCTGTTTGAATCACAGCTTAGTCTTCAGCAACCACCAAATAATTCTGTTGCCAGAGATGTTCGCATGTATCCCCATGGAAAGAGAACAGAGCCGTTGAGCAGGGGATAGCTGCACAGCAGCCGTCTGGATCATGGATTAATTTTTTTAAGCATTGTTTTAAACTTTTGGGGGCTTGTACTGTTTTTTAAATATTTCCATTTGAATATGGTCTTGTTCCATGTTAGTAACTTGCTTGTTTGAAGACAGCAGGTCTTTATTGGCAGAGCAAGACCATCTTTTATGATAACAGTGCCTTGCTTTGACCTATACCTGAATGTGCACGGTGCAGAGGAATGCATCAGGAAGAAAGGGTAGAGGAAAACCTTTGCTTTTAAACCTTGAGTAAGTTCCCTACACAGTGGGTCACTGAAGGGGTCAGGATGTGCTAACTGTATGTATTTACCAGGTGGTAAGTCACTGCTATCGTGGCTCTATAGCTCAGAGGAGCCCATGCTAATAATTTTAGCAAGCATGCTAATATTTTATTTTCCTTCTGTTTTTTTTATAGCAACTCAAGATGTGTTTTGACTTTAAAGTTCCCTTGTGTTGTGTCACAATTTTCTAGAATACCTCATTGCTTTCCTCATCAGAAATGAAAATAACTTTTAAGATAAAATAACACTTTAGCTTACTTTACAGCCATACAGAACCACCCCTTTATGTGAATAAACAGCTGTTCTTGTTGTTTGTTAAAGGACGTTCTCAGGAAGGCAAAGTATACCAGCCAACAAGACCTCCCTCTAAGCTGAAACTTTCTGATGTGCAGCTGGTCTCAGGTAGGACACATCTATTTTAAGAATACTATAATGTTTATGTACATACAAGATTGGTTTCATCTTAGAAAAGAAAAAA
>VWZK01003744.1:0-12081 GCA_013396935.1 Baryphthengus martii | reverse complement strand
GGGCACCCCGCGCGCCTCGGGCACCCTGCGCACCCCGTCCATCCCGTGTGCTCCGCTGCATCCCAGGTATCCCATGCATCCCATCTATCCTGTGTGCCCCACTGCGTCCCAGGTGTCCTGTGTACCCTGTCCACCTCCCGTGTCCCACTGTGTCCCAGGTATCCCGTGCACCCCACCCATCCCGTGTACAGCCCTGGTACCCCGTGCATCCCATCCATCCCTTGTGCCTCACTGCATCCCAGGTACCCTGCACATCCCATCCGTCCTGTGTGCCCCACTGTGTCCCAGGTATCCCATCCATCCCATGTATAGCCCTGGTACCCTGTGAATTCCATCCATCCTGGGTGCCCCACTGCACCCCTGGTACCCTGTGCATCCCAGATGACCCAGGTACCCCGTGTGTCCTGCTCATCCCAGGCACCCTGAGCACCCCATCCGTCCCATGTGCCCCATTTCATCCTCAATGCCCCGTGCACCCCAGATACCCTGTGCACCCTGAGCAACCCACGTGCCCCACGCATCCCCCACACCCTGAGCACCCCGTGGCTCCTCTGCATCCCAGACACTCGGCTCATCCCGTCCATCCCACGTGCCCCATTGTATCCTGGGCACACCCGTCACCTCAGGTATCCTGGACGTCCCACACTCCCCTGGGGCACATCAAGCTTTCCGTGCACCCTGGGCATCCCCCACTCCCCTCACACCCAGAATGATGCCAGGATGTTGTAGTCCATAGGAATCAGGGATGCGGGAGAAGCTCGGAGCACACTGGTGGGCGCGCATTTCCAGAGCATCCTTGCAGCTGCGGTGCCGACAGCCCCAGCTCCTTTCCTGCAGGGCACAGGGATGCAGTGGGAGCTGCTCTGCCCTCATGCTGGGCTCGGGGGGCTCCTTGGCCATTTTATGAGATGCTGGAGGAGCGGGATGGCAGGGCCAGGAAAAGGGCAGTTGGATGGGGCAGGGGCACCCAATTCTCTCTGGTGAAGGGTGGGTGACTCCAGAGAGCTACTTGGGGAGGATGTGGCCGTGGCTGGGGTGGCCCATGGGCTGTGACGAGCTACTACCTCCTCCCTCCCCTGAAGGATGTCCGCCCCGACATCCCCGGGTCACACAGAGGAAGGATGAGGCTGGATCTGCTGAATCCCACCTCGGTTTTGGCAGAAGCAGAGCTCAGGCTGAGGGAAGCGAGGCTGGGATGAAGCCAGAGGGGACAGCAATTTGTGGCAGTCTGCCTGAGGTTGTCGGGGGCTTGGATGCGGCTGGAGCCCAGGTGGGAGGCAGGAGCAACCCAGCTGCCCTTCCCAGTCCCTCTGGAGCATCATTTACCTCCAGGAAAATGCAGGGAGGCACCTGGCAGGCGAGAGCATCCCTCTTGCAGAGAAACAAGTGTCAGGGGGTACCGAGGAGAGGGGAGGGGGTTGGATCCTGCAATTTAGCAGGTATTATTTGGCAGCTATAAACAGAGCCTCTCACACAGCCGGGGAGAGATAAAGGTTGCAGTGCAGATACAGATTAGGTGGTTCCCTTGAGGCTGTGACACCTTGAGATAGAAGCAGATCTTCTTCAAGGGAACGGCTCACTGGCAGCCTGGAAAACCTGGAGCCGAGCGGCCTCCAGCAGCACCTCAGCCCTTGCTTTGCACCCACAGCCAGGGGCAAAAGGCAGCCAACGGGTGCCGGGTGCTGAGCATCGCACCCAAAGTGGCCGTGCGTGGCGGGGAGAGACGGAACACGGGCGAGAAACGGCTGTTTGCAAGATGTTTATGTGCCCACCTCCCCCAGGAGGAACCGAAGGAGACGGTGGCGATGGAGGAGAGACCCCAGGTTGGGAGAGACCCCAGGGCACGGCGGGCGGAAGTCGTGGGCAAACCGGGAGGGCACGGCACACGCCAGAGCAACCCCCGGCGACTCCAGTTTGAGCCGCTGGCTCTGCCCGTCGGTGATGCCCGCAGCTGGGGTGCCCTCCTGGCAGCGCTGCCATGGGTTTGTTTGCTTCCCGCAGGGAATATCTTTGCTTCCTGTGGGGAAGCTGGCGATTTCTACCCTGCAGTTTGGTTTCAAGCACCAGCATTTCGAGCTTTGAAAAGATAGATGGGTGTCCGTGCCCGGTGCCCTTCGTCCTGTCCCCGTCCACTCCCTCTTCCCCCTTCCGTCAGTACAAACAAACAAACCCGGAGCTTAATGCGGATAATGAGGCCGGGGAGGAAAGATTTAATATCCAGGTGCACAGGCAGAAACGCGGCGTGTCGCGTGCTGGTAATTTTTGATCAAGTCCTTGCTCCCGCCGTTTCTGAGGGAGCCATCGGCACCGCCCGGGCTCGGAGCCGGAGGATGCTGTCGAGGTCACGCTGGTGTCACTCGGCAGGATCCGTCCCCGCGTCCCCCTGCGTAGAGCTGCCGCCGGCCCCGTTCCTTAACCCGTTCGGTTAAGCCGTGACTTCGCTCCCCTCGTCATCAGACCGTGGGGAGAAACCCAGGCGGGAGCCAAAATCAGCCTCACTGGGCTGCTTCCCATGGTCATCGCCCCTGCACGGGCAGCGAGGAGGGCGGCCGGATGGCCCCGTGTTCCCAGCTCCAGCGACCCTCGTGTGAGGGACCCGACATCGTGATTCGAGGGCTGAAGGCGGATGGGCGGCTGAGGACCCCTTGCCCTCATTCAGGGGTTCAAGGTGGATGGGGAGGACTGGGGACCCTCTACCTTGGTTTGGGGCCCACCCACCCTGATTCGGGGCCTGGAGGCAGATGTGGGGCTGGGGACCCCTCACCCTAGTTTGGGGGGCTGGAGGCGGATGGAGGTGCTGAGGACCCCCTGCCATGTTTCAAGGGCTGGATGGGGGGCTGTGGACACCCCCCCAAACACCCCCACCATTTCAGGGGCCCGGAGAAAGCTGGGGGGCTGGAGACCATCCCTCCATCCACCCCTTCTTCCTCCTGCCCCCCTCCAGGCCTATCCCTTAACACCCCCGTCCTCACCCCTGATGCTGCGCCCCCTCCACCCCCCGTCAGTGACACCCCCGCTCCCCCAGGTGGAACTTTTCTCGCAGGGCGGGAGACCATAGAGGCGAAAGGCAACACCAAAGCGGAGCTCTCCCGAGAGTGGGGGGGAGCGGAAGGGACAGAGACCTCTCTCTTGCAAAGCCACTTGGAAGTATATCGAGCTCTGGCACTCCCAGACTCACATGGAAGATTTTAAAATGCCACGGCTGTGTTTGTTGTCGCAGTTCCCCCTTCTGCCCCTGGAATCTGTCCCGAAAGCGCTCTGGGCTCCCCCTTCCTGTTTCCCCTAATGGTACGTTCCTCCCTGTTTACTCTCTTTGCGCGGCCGCCTTGGGTGGGGTTCTTTTGCTGCTCCAGTTTCCTACGCAAGTGGCGTAGGGCGGCTTTGATAGACAGCCGGAATCAGCCAGTAGCGTGGCAGCGCTTTTGCCCGGCTAGCCAATGACGCGGCGGACCGGCGGCCGGGAGGAGGCGGGGCGAGGCTCAGCCAGGGCAGGGAGGGGGAGCTGTGGAATGGCGGACGGCCGGGCTGGCCCGCCCTGGTGGTAACGAGCTGAGGGGCCCCGAGGGCACAGCCGCCGAGAGAGGTGAGTACGAGAGGGACGAGCGGAGATTCCCCGGGCCTCCCGGGCCGCCTCTGCCGGGGGGAGAGAGGCGGAGGCACTGGGGTGGGCCGCTAGGCCCTTGCCAAATAGTGAGCTCTAGGGCTCAGCTGGGCACTGTTTCCTGCCACATAGTGAGTCCCCGGTGGTGCGGGCCCCGGTGCCCCCGGGCCGGGGGGGTTGGAGCGGGCCTGGCCCCGGCCTGGGCACGGGGAGCAGGAAATGGCTCCATCCCTGGGCTGCCACTTGCCCAGCCCCTCCCAGGGGTTGCAGTCACAGCCCTGGGCCGGGCTGGCAGGAGGGGCTGGGGTGTAGTGGGGAGCAGGACTGCCTAAGGGGGTGGGCAGGGCCCTAGATCGGGCTGCTGGGCTCTCCCGAGGTCTGGCCGGTGTCTGCTGTCCCCAGGCTGTCACAGAGGCCTGACTTAGCGAGGAACGGCTCGGGGAAGGTGAGGAGAAAGGAGAGTGCTGCAAGGATCTCTTCTAAAGGAGAAGAAGAGGCGAGGTCCCTCCCTTCCAGGCAGCCTGCAGCCTTCGCAGGCAGGGTTTGACATCAGCGCTTGTGCAAACGTGTGTACAAAGTCTGACAGGCTGGGTGCCCGTGTTGGTGCAAGTTCTGGTGATTGCGCTGATGTGGAAGCAACTTCTCCCTCCTGGCTGCCTTCCTGCCCCGCAAACGGGTGCACCCTTCGGTACGTCTGGCTGCGATTTAAGGCTGTGTGTAAGTCCCTTGGCTGTTAACTACGGGCCTACAAAATGTACAGCTACTTGGGATGAGGCTGTGTGGGTGCTCTAGTCTGTTTTGGGAAGTGATTCCCTCTCGGGAGAGGAAGCTTCGGAGGGTGTGATGGGATCTGGTGGGGTCGTTTGGTCAAATGCGCTGACCTGCTGGTGACCTCAGGCCACATTTCTTCCAGAGACGAAGTTAAGTTGTTAGGGAATGTCCTTGGGGTTGTATCTCACCAGCATTTTGGTTTGTGTTGGAGTTGCTCCTTTGGGTTACAACTACTTTATGTCCTTTGGAGAAAGGGAGGAGATCGCAGCTCCTCCCAGTCAGCAATTCTTTCACCTCAAGGACCTTCCCGTGGTAGGATTTTCTCTTTTTTTCCTGCCAAAAGTTCCACATTGGGTGTTGCTCCTTTAGTTTCTTTAGTAGCAGCAGCAGAATTGGGCATCTCTAAGTAGCTGAGAGCACTGGTGGGACTGGTGTGATGTGTAACACCAGGAGCAGGCCTCTGTTAAGCCGCTGGAAACCACTGAAAGTCTTAAGTCTTTCAGTGCTGCAAATGCTGGTGGATGTGAAATTTGTATTAATAACAGTAAAAAAACCCAAACATTTCTGTGAAGTGCAGTGGCTGCAGCCGGGGTGGTAGCTGCCGGAGCCCTCTGTCACCCTGGCACTTCCCAAAGCCTTGTGAGGTGGAAAAGTTGAAGGCGAGGGATGAGAAACCGGTGGGACGTGTGTTCCTGGGGCAGAGCTGAGGCGGAACGGGACTTTTCTGGGAAGTGCTGAAGCCTCTGTGCTCGGTCACATGAGGAAGGACAATAGTTACGTTTTCCCACCCCTTTTACACA
Source organism: Baryphthengus martii (assembly GCA_013396935.1). Lineage (NCBI taxonomy): Eukaryota > Metazoa > Chordata > Aves > Coraciiformes > Momotidae > Baryphthengus > Baryphthengus martii. The sequence goes on along the minus strand of VWZK01003744.1, from coordinate 6,909 downwards.
CCTGCAGTTGCTCCTCAAGGCTGCAGGAATTCCAGCTGCTGCCTTGCGACGCCGTTTGCCCCTTATTGACCTTGAGCGGCGGGGGTTGGGTCAGAGAACCCGATACAGAGTTGAATCCAAAACTTGGTTCAAAACCAACCCAAGCTCCTCTCCTCCCGGGCGGGACACCCAAGCAGCGCATCGATAGCGTGACTCTGAAAATCCCCTTTGCACTCACGGCCCAGGGCGGGCTTTGTCCAGGGAGTGGGGTGGAGAAGGCCAGGCACTCGGATCCTCTTGCGTTTTGTTTGGTTTTTAAAGGATTCTCCACGAAAACAGAAGTTTTGAGTGAAAGAGCTCGGCCTGAGCTTCAAAGACCCCACCTAACCCTGATCTTTGGTGGAGCTGCTGTTGTCACTGGTGGCTCCGGGTGGGTCGGTGGCCGTGAGGATCAAACCCGAGATTTCTACCTTCCAAAGTATTGTTGGTTGTGGGTTTTTTCTGAGTTAAAAACCTCGTTCTGTTTGGGCTGAGGAGGGGCTTTACCAGCTCCCAGTGCTGCCCAGCAGGGACAAGGTCAAGCCTTGCTGGACTCCAGAAGGGTGGGTTGTGTGAGGAGAAAACTCTGAACGTAAATTTTTCCCAAGCTGCCTGTTTTCACTGCTTCTAAAAAGAAATCTGAGGTTTTCTGATCTCTTGAGTAAGTTCAAAAGGTAAATACCCCCAATTCTATTTTTTTTTTTGAATTTCAAAAATCCCTTTTTGGTGGCCTGGCAGACTCTTTATGGCTGTGAAGATAAAGCCTCCCAAGCTGACTGCTGCCGATCAACCTTTTCCTAGCGGCCACAGGGTGATGTTACCAAGACCCCAGCTTCTTTTTCACCCATCCCACCCCCCCTATCCCATCAAAAACCAGCAGTTTGGTGCCACTCATCTCAGGCTGCTCACCTGCCATGTTGTTCCCTTCAGCTTCTGTCCAGGCTACATTCCTAAGAAATCTTTCAAGCTCTGGTTTGACAACCAGAGCGAGAAGGAAACTGCAGGAAAAAAAAACACAAACAAAAAAAAACAACAAAAAAAATAACCAAAAACAAACAAGGAAGGACGGTTTGAAATTTCTTGGGAAGCCACTGAAGAGGGAGAGAGGCTGGAGCTGCAGCCCTGGTGTCTTTAGAGGGATCACTGCTGGGGTTTGAAGTCAGGACTAAATGGTAAAGTTCTTCTAAGCCGAGTAGAAAACTGGTTTCCCTCGGAATAATGTGACGCGCTCGACAGAACCGGTGCGTTTTTCAGCTGCGGCTCGGGAGGTATCTGCGAGCCGTGATTCATTCCCAAGAACCCAACCTTTGTGATAACTGCCAACCCAGTTTCTCCACATGCTTTGAATAGATCTCATTCTTCAGGGCTGGTCTAGGAAAAGTTGATTTCATTCACCAAGCTTAGATAATGGCGCGGGGTGGGTGGAGGGGTTAAAAATCCGGCGATTGCCTCATCTCCGATCGGTTCCAGCAGCAAATCTATCCCCTGGTCTCCTTTTTTGTAACTTATTTTTTATTTTTTTGTGCTGATAGAAGAACTAAAAAAAGGTTCTTAGGTTTAATATCGCCACAAAATCAGGTTGGTTTTCTTTGGCAGGCTGTTAAGAAGGAAACTTTCAACACGGAAGAGTCGCTTTTAATCCTTCTAGATTGTTTCTCTCCGGAGAGTTTCTCTCTGGGGGCTTTCTGGACTCCAGCATTTGGGAATTTTAAGGGTTCTGGTTTGTCTTGGATAGGTCTGAGGATAATATTTAACCCTTGGTCATCCAGCTGAGCAAAATCACGTCGGGCGCGGAGCAGGAAAAGGGTTGAAGAGCGATTGTTTGCCTGCCTCGGGTGCAAAGTTCCCGCTGTCCCCGTACGGAACGGGACACCGGGACCAAGCCAGAGCTGCTACTGGGAGTAAAACCACCCAAGAACAGGCTGCTGCTTGACAGCTCGGTGCTGGCCTTGCTGCTTTGGGTGGTTTCTAAAGTAACCGTGCAAAAGGCAAAGGAGGCAACCGAAAAGTGACGCTTTTCAGTGTAGGGGAAAAAAAAAAAAAAAAAGGCAAAATGCAGCTCTTTTCCCAGCCTCTCCTGTGGTGCGTTACCGTTTGCAGCAGCCTTCGCGCTCCTAATGGGATCTGGAGTAAGAAATTGTGTATTTGAGTATTTATTCTGACTGTGCAAGGATAAATATTTGCGAGATCGGGCCCTTGGTTCCTGCAGATGAACGTTTTATTTAAATATTTTCGGTATTTATAAACACGGGGTTTAAAAAAAGGCCTGTGGCAGGGGCTTCTGGGTAATAAGCAAATGACTGCTCAGAACAGAACCACCCTGGTGAAATTTACTTCCTTTGTATTTTTTTTATTTATTTCTTTTTGCCACTCTGTGCGATTAAAGAGTTTTTGAGGAGGGGGGGACGCTGCCGGTGCTGCAAAAGGTCTGCTCCCACCAGAGGTTTTCACCTTCAGGCCTCATTCTGCCTTATGTAAGATTTGTTTTTCCACCTGAAGTTCGGCAGGATTCGTATTTTCCTGCCCTGGGAGGCAGCAGGAAGGGGGGGATCCCCTCCCCTGAAGAACTGAAACCTGAATTTCCCCGTGATTTTGTTGAGCAAGCGGCGCGGCGAAGCCTGAATCGCGCTCTCCGTCCCGAGGTCGCCTTCGCCGCCGTAATGGGCCTGGGAACTAGCGCTTCTAGATCCTTCCCTAATTCTTGAAATACCACTAAAGCTCTCTGGGATTACGGTGCTGCTGGAGAGGTGCTGGAGCTCTGACATTGCTCAAGTGTGCGTCTGCCGGGGGCTTTGGTGGAGAAAAATGGGAAAGGAGCAGGAATTTCAAGTGGTTTCTCAGAAACGGGGTCGGTGGTGACCTGGCCTTTGGTGGCGTCTCCTTGTACAGAGCAGCATCATGTCCTTGTTTTGGGGGAAAAGGGGGCGTTTAGAGGACACTGTGATGCCAAGAGAGGGAGAAGGGAGATGCCAGTGAAGCAGCAGCAGTCAAATANATCATGTCCTTGTTTTGGGGGAAAAGGGGGGGTTTAGAGGACACTGTGATGCCAGCGAAGCAGCGGCAGTCAAATGTTTGTCCTCCAGGGTGTAAATTTTTGCCTGGGAGGCCGTGGCTGTGCCGGCGCTTCAGAGGAGCTGCTCCAAGGCCAGAGGTGTCCTGGAGGTGCGGGTGGTTCTCCCGCAGTACTGTTGGAAGTAACGAGGACGGGATGGACAACGTGCAAACAGCAGCCTGCTAAAAAGAATTCATTCTTCAGACCTTAATCCTTGAGTTTAGTAGTTTGGTTTCTAGTGGAAGGGCTCCGTAAGAGCTGAGCTTCCCCGGTGTTGCGTGGTGCAGCTGGAGAACATCCTCACCCAGTGCCTGTTGCCTGTGAACGGCGCCGCGTTCGCTTGAGCAGCTCCTTTATGAAGCAGAGACGCGTCGATTGGAGATTAAAATCTCCTCATTGTACAGCGAAGGGAATAAAAGGCAGAGTCTTTTCACCTGCCGTATGATGAAGGTGGGACGTACTGCCGGGGATTTGGTGGGTGCTGCCGGGGATTTGGTGGGTGCTGGCTCTTGAGGTGAGCTCCAACCGATGAGAGACCGGTTTATGGAAGTAAAATCCATCGAGGGCAATTAAATTAAATCCACCTCGATGGATTTTAAACAAACACTATTGTTTGTTTCCGCTCGGTGCCGAGATGTCGGTGGGATGCTGCGATGTGGGGAGGCACGGCAGGGAGAACTCTTGCTCGCTGCTCACCTTGTTCTCGGGTTCTTTTCTTTGTGCATCTGGTGTCTGGCCACCCATGGACTGGTTTGGCTGGAGGACCCAACGTGGCTATTCTGACGTCCTGCAGCTTAAGGAATGTCAGGAAGAAATTCTTCACGATCAGGGTGGTGAGACGGTGGAACAGGTCACCCAGGGAGGCTGTGGATGCCCCCTCCCTGGAAGTGCTCAAGGGCAGGTTGGATGGGACCTTGAGCAGCCTGCTCTAGTCGGGGGTGGCCCTGCCTGTGACAGGGTGGTTGGAAAGAGATGATCTTCAAGGTTCCTTCCAACCTTAACCATTCCGTGAATCTATAAACCTACAAGGTTCCGTGTCTTGTTTATTGGCTGACGTTTCCGCTGACGTTACGGAGCAACCTGCCTCTCCCCAGCCTCCATTTCTCCCCACTCATAAAACTGGGCTAATGACTCTGACCTTTTGTTTGGAAAGCAAAAGGAAAAGGATCAACAAAATACTGGAGCTTATTTACTATCATTACTGAAATGATGAGCAACGCCACTTTGCGGTACTTCAAAACGGCTTCGCTTCTAAGACGCTGAAAATCCCTCGAGAGAGAAAGAGAGAAAAAATGTTTCAGATGGAAAAGGAGGAAGGGGGCGGGGGGAATATTCCTCCTGTCCTCATCTGCTGAGCATCTTGGAGGTGCTATCTCCAGCCGTCTCCCCTTCCAGCTGGGTTATTTCAAATAACCCACTGGCTTTTTTCCGTGGCGGTGTCGCCGACGGCGCCCGAGCCAGTTCTGCAGAAACCCTTCAGACTCTGAAAGTTTCGCGAAGCCCTTTTGTTGCCCTATTGTATTCCCACTAATAAGCTTGAACGTGGGTTTCATTTCTCATTTCCTTTCCCTGGTTGCCCTTTGCCTACTACTTGGAGTCTTAACTTCAAGCCTCTGTTGGAGCAGAGGGAAAAAAAAGAAAAAAAAATTCTTTTTCTACGACCGAAAGAACGAAGGAGGCTTTGCTTTCAGGCGGCTCGAAGTGACAGTGAGCACGGGCTATCGGCCGCGATTCTTGCTGGAGCTGCAAGAAAAAAAAAAAGGGATTTAATTGGGAGGGAGGGGGAAGAGCAGCCCTGGCTGAATAGGTGGGTGAAAGTTCCCCGACCACCCCTTAGCCCAGCAAACAGTCGGTTGAGCGCTCGCCGGAGCGGAAGCGCGTTCCCTTTCAGGCAACCCTGCTTTTGTGCGCCGTCCGAAAAAGCGCACGCGCTCGCTTGGCTTTGGCCTTGCAGCTGCAAAACAAAAAAAAAATAAAAAAAAAATTAAAATCCAACCCAACAAGCCACCAACCAAACGGTGCCCACACCCAGATCCTGTTCTTTCAATACCAACAGCTGCCGGGCCCATCCTTTGCTGGAGGAAGACGCGGAGGGATAAACACATCTTGTGGAAAACCTTTACCTTCTGTCTTAGGGCAGCATAAAATGACAAAATCACAGAACGTTAGAGGTTGGAAGGGAGCTCGAAAGATCGTCTAGTCCAACCCTCCTGCCAGCGTAGGAAAATAACTGGTTGCTTCCCTTTTGGAAACTAAATTAAAAAAAAAAAAAAAAAAAGGACGTGTAATTAACTTTGACAAAATAGCCTTTTTTGGTTGCTCTTGAAAATTCAATATTGTATCAAGGAGGTTACATCTAGGGTCTGGCTTCACATGAGAGGTTTCCATAAAGCAGCTTATTCTAGACCTTGTGGTGAGCTTTGATAGAAGACTCGCATCTCTCGCATCCCTAATACGCTCTAATCTCTCTGCTTCCAAAAAGATGGATTCAATCAAGTGATGCTTTCAAACCCTCTCAGATACTTTTGGATGGTCCAGAGCCTGGACTTTGTGCTGTAGATGACAGAAAGTGAGATCACTGTTGGGCTCAGAACGTGCANGTGTTATTTTGATTTTAGGAAGATACTGTTCATAATTTTAATTTAGATGCTTAAGGCCGTTCTCTTGATTTTTTTTTTTAATTTTTTTTTTTTTTTGGTGCCAAATCCCAGCAGATAGAACCCTTCTGGAAAATATCAGGGAGTCAGTGTCTTTTTTTTTTTCCCCTTGTGTCAAAGGTTAACTTAAAATATTAATGCTGCAAAGATTCATTTAAGATATTAAAACTATTGAGGCAAGAATACATGTACATATTGTAATTACTTCCTTTTTCTTACAATTAAAGTAATTGGATTATATTTAATGAGCTATTTACATTTAATAATTAAGAAAAGACTTATCTTTTCAGTATTCCCCAAGTGCAGCAGAAGGGTGGGGGCACTCAGAGCTGTGATATAATTATCTAGGCGTGAGTTGAAACCGAAAGAGCAGTTGAGCTGTGTAGAAAACACTTGGAACTGGTTTGTTCCCCCTCTCCCATTAATCAAAATAGTTTAGTGTGTGTGTTAAAGGAGGGGAGGCCGAGCTGAGCTGCGAACGAGACCGGAGTTTATCTGCCGAAAAGGAAGGTTAAAATATGTTCAGACTTCAGGAATAAGTCGTTTAGAGAAAATAAATAAATAATAAAATAACGAGGGGGAAAAAAAAGCCCCGAAAAACCAACCCACCACACCCTCTCTTTCCATATTAATTACCGAGCGCCGCCGTAGAATGAAAATGTGCCGGTGTATTGTGGGAGCCGGGCTCGGCACGGAGCGCTTTGTTAGTGCTCCAGGCACCAGCTTTTCCCCTGCCTGGAGAAGGGAGGCTGGGATGAGGGAGAGGAATGGAAACCCGCTCTCCTCCTCAGCACGGATTCCACCTGGGAAGGAGCGAGCCAGCGGGATTTGCTCCGGCAGCACCATTTGCAGAAGCCGGCCTGGGGTTCCGCGCAGGCGTCCTCCCGGCCGCGGCGCTGGGCTCCGGTACCGCCGGAGGAAGGGGGCGGGAATGGTGCCGCCACCCGCAAGTGCTGCCATTTGACCGTCTCTTCCAGTCAAGATCTTTGGAGGGAATTCAGCACTGTTCTGGATTTGGAGTCTTGGCATCCCCGGCAGCGTGGGCGGCAGAGCGAGGGAGGGGACCTGCCCCTCTGCTGCGCTCTGGGGAGACCCCCCTGCGGTGCTGGGTCCAGCTCTGGAGTCAGGTGGGGTTGGTCTCCTCCCCCAAGGAACAAGAAGGACCTGGAGGGGCTGGAGCGT
>VWZK01003742.1:330329-344859 GCA_013396935.1 Baryphthengus martii | reverse complement strand
GCAGTTGTATGGGAAAATTTTGTGTTAACTGCACCATTCACAGTCTGGAGTGACTCCGGGAGGGCACAGGTTAGAAGCTTTTCTATCAAAGAAGAGAATATCTTTATTTCTTCCCCAGGTAAGATGTTGATTCATTACAAGTCTTTATACCAGGGCCTGTATGCAGAGCCACTGATGTCATTTCATGATTGATAAACCCAAGAATAATTTTGGTGAGTTAGTGTATATTAAGGATATCTTTAGGGGGATATGTGAAATAGTTTGCCAGCATGGTATGATCTAGCACATCTTGTAGGTGCAGAGAAGCTTTCCAACAAGATGGAAGAATGTTTTTTCTACCAGTTACCAGTACAGAATTTCTACTACCTGATAGAAACTACTGAACTTGAACTGGTAGTTTAAACATCTTAAATGTTAAAATTGAAACAAAATGAGATAAATAAATTGCTAACATATATAGAGAGAGCATATATCTTGAGATATTTTACCAATGCTCTGTCTTATCTCGTCTGGCATAGATCTGTCATTGACTTTGTTTGTACTATTTCTAGTATAAACTACAGTTAATATGCCTTCCATCGCCACTGGACTTCACGACAACATTCATTAAAAAGTTAGAAAGCTTCTTAACCACTTTTATGCAGGAAGCAGAAATAAGTACCTTAAGTTCTGTTCAACAGTGAGTAAAGAAATATGGTTAATAAATTCCTGTTCCTGCTGTTCTCCAGACTGTCATAAATGATGTTTTGTTTTTTTTAATATTAAATATATGTTATAAAAAAAGGCATAAGAGGTTATGCAAGTCAAGTAACAGAAATGTTGTTGGCTGTAAAAATGCTGGTTCCCAAGGATTTCAGTGTCAGAGGGGCCATGACAACAGAGTCTGAACAAATACTTGAGCTACAAATTCACAGATTTAGGGCAACTAATAAATAGGTTGAAGGCCAAGAGGTTACCATACCAATTGTATAAAAATAACAGATGGGCAGCTTCATCTCAGACTCTTGATGACTACATCAGACCTTAGAGTATTCTTATATCCATATACCTGCTTTCTGTGCATTGTTTTGCAGCATGCCAAGTATTTTATATTTTCACTCACATTGCCCAGTGAGAAAAGGTGTTAAAAAAGAAAGAAAAAAAAAAGATCCACCAAACCCCACACAGATTTACTCTCAAGAGTTTAATTCAACTCAATTTAATGTCAAAGATGGTACTATGACGTAATTGGAGAGAATGCATTAAAGCTCAAATTTGCAATAAACAGAAAAATTGAAATGATTTGAGGATGTATTTTACTGAGAACAACAAAGGAAAAAGGCCAAAATGAAAGGGTTCTGTGAAAACACAATGAGCATGTGTCTGTGTGAGTTAGTCTCTGCCTTTGTACATCCTTTGAGACAGTCTGCCTGTAGGCACAAAAAAATAGCTGCATTTGTGGCAGGGATGTGAGAAAATATTTTCCATTTAAAAATTCATCAGCAGAAAGTAATAGAGCATTATATAACCAGATAATTTATAGAAACTATTGATCATATATTGATACTTTTTTATGCTGGATGAATTTTATTCACTGAAGATCTATTAGAAATGTGTAGTCACACTAATTTACTTCTTTAGTGGTCACAACTATTTTCCCTATTCTTTATATTACAACTGAATGATGATGAGTAATTCACTTATAAATATGTTCTCAGTAATGAGTTTTCATGAAAGTTGAGATAGCACAGAATATCATTCTGCAATTCTGGATGATGATCTCAGAATTTTCAGAACTGTTAATTCGTTGTCTTTCCCTTTTCTCTGTTCTGGTGAGATAAGGAGAAAATTAAGGAACATAGAGATTAAGAGCAAAACCTGAAAACGAGCTTCTTCCCATGGGCTGTTTGCCTTAAAATCACTTTTCCAGCTGACTTACCCAACATTCACCTACATCTCTAACTGCAGGGCTTTGCGACACTCCATGTGTCATTGTGTTTGTTTCCACATTATCTCACAAGAAAAAGGTGTACATTGGCAAATTTTATGTCAATCACTGTAAAGTTCACGGTGGTTAGGCAGGAGCCTGTGTAAAACATGGCCAGTGAGGACGCTGCCATTGCTGACAAACTGTTATGACCATATGGGATCTTCTGGGGCAATGAATGCCAGAGCAGGTGTGCTGTTGCAAACACTTAAAAACTGATCAGGCTGGTTTTGTGGGTGACAGGAGAAAAGCAAAGAGCAGGTTTGTCTCTGTGGGTATTTGGCTGTGTGTTGCAGACAATGGGGTAATTAAATTATGGTACTGCTCAGGCGAGATGGCTTTCTTAGATGTCCTAGAAGAGATTGGTAGCAGATTGCTATTAGGAAAGATGTTCTTAAAATCAATCAGGTGAACGTTGAAAGCTGCTAGTAAGGGGATGTAAGCCTTTTCTTCCAAAGGCTGTGGAAGAATAGGCTCAAGGACAGCTGTACTTCTGCAGGTGTCCATCTGGACAAAGCTAAGGGAAATTGAATTTGGAATTGGGTGCAGGAAACAAGGGCTGGGGTTCAACGTGATAACTGAGTATTTTGCAGAAAAGCTAACATCTAGTGGCTTTTAGAGGACTTCTTCAGATCAGATGGAAGGTGACAGCCTTGATTAGAGAAAGCATGTCAGAAGGCCTCTTGGGAGTTTGAGCTTGTGCATCTTCAGAGAATATGGGGATTCTTGTTCAACACATGCCAGGGAGCCCGAGGCAGCTGTAGCTGTGATTGCAGACCTCTCCCAGAACCAGTCTGAACTCTCCTGGAGTTGCAGGAGTAACCAAAGCAAGCCTGACTTATGTGACATGACAGTTTGTGGATCTGGGAGGGTAAAGTAACATTGTTTGGTAGCTGAAATAATAAAATGAGTTCCAACAGTGTTTACAGTTAGATTATGAATCCAATGTAGCCGATTCCCCCCATTACCTGGAATATTTCATGTACTCAGTGGAAATTTATATTAGATGAGATTCCAGATGTAAGTGCCCAGATAAGTTTGATTACAAATTTAAAGAATATTTTCGTAATTGCTGTAGTTCTTATGGCCTCTGATTATTTTGGAGCCTATAAAGATGCTGACATACTCAACTGTACAATTACTTTTGAACTTACTGAAATCAACAGCAATATTTTTTTGGCTTTGTGTTTGTTGCCCCTGTCTAAATGTGCTAGAAGTGAAAGTTACATTAGAATTCCAAAAACTCTGCAAATAACATTCCTCTGAATGTTTAATTTGCGTTTGTTGCTGTCTTGTCTCTGTCTACATAATCTGCTGCAAATTCCTTTAAAAATAAATTCCTTTTATGTCAGAAAGATCTTAAGTAAAAAAAATGTCTCATAACATGGTTGAGAGTTCTGCGCAAAAATCTTTCAGAAGCTTTGCATTTTGAAAATCTGTATCTGGGACTGAAACTCCAAAAGCAGTTTGCAGCATTTAAAAATAAATCCAGTAAACAGCAGTGGCTGTCAGACAGAGAGACTGTGCAAGGCCTTGGGGGGGGGTAGCTTGCACAGGAACTGTGTGCCGGGAATGTTCACGTTGGTGTCTGCCTAGGCTGGTTTCCTCTTCTTACCAGAGACTTTCTGCATCACAAATAAGTATCCATACATAATCATAGAGGCTGAATCTTGGTGCTAAACATTTTTGTGCCAGCTGAGCAAAACACTTCGTAACACATGTACTTAGCTTCAGCAGGCTGACCGAAGTTCTGTATGCAGCTTTGTGACCAGTGGGATCAGGACCACAAGTCAGCCCTTTGCGGGATCGGTCCTTGTGTTTGTATAAAGCATTCCTGAACAAATGAGACAACAAAAACATTGATGACAGCCTACAGAAAGTCAATTAAAAATATTTTTGAAAAAATAGCCATCCACATCCGTTTATGCATTAATAAAGAAGTGATTAGGACAAGAAGTTGAGATCCATGCTCAAACATATTCTGCACTCTTGGTGTGCTGCATATTTTTAATGCTGGTCTGAATTACTGTGGGAAAACCACTTTGAAGAAGGCAGTTACATACTTGCAGTCTCTTAAGTTTCTGGACCTTTCAGCCCTCTGTGAAAGTACTTCTTTAGAAAATGCCAACCATAAAGGGTTGTGAGGTGCTCAGAAATGACTGTAATAAGAGTTATCTAAGTACACCCTTTGATATTTTGAAACAAAACCATGTATAATGTGGGAATTCTTTAGATACACACCAAAAAGTTTCATCTTAATGCAATGCATACTGAACTGTCCAGGTTTTGGCTGACTTAAAACTGCTGGCTACTCTGAAGTTTTCTCTATTGACTTGAAGGCTTATAAGATTTTTCCATCCTCTGGGCGATGAGTACTTCGGGCTTGTTCATTCATACCTCTGCTTTTTGTTGTTGAATTTACAGAGCAAAATCGACTCTTCAAAATCTGGTTATAAGGAAGCATGCCACTGAAAATAATGACAAAATCAATTAAATGGGAAGCTTATTTTAGAGATAAAGGAATGTGTACCTGACTGCATATGTACTGTAACTATTTAATCCTGTATCTGTTATATAAATAATAACGTATAAAAGACTGAGCTAGCCTGAGGGTTCTGTAAGTGTTAACACTTGTATATTCCATAGGGGCAGGAGAAAACAGCAAAGGTTTCTTATTTCATTTAGCCTTTAGACAATTCTGTAGATTCCAGGCCTGCTGGGATAAGCGATTGGCCTTATGTGACTTTCTTAGAGGAGATGCAGTGTAAACACTTTTCTTTGGCTACAGTTTTCAGAATGTTTTACGTGATACCGGATATTCATGTTTGAATGAGCGGGCAGCTGGCAACTTGTCTATGCTTTGTGCAAATAAACTACCAGACATTATCAACCCTGCTGTATAGGTCCTATATAGGTCAAGTGTAAAAATGGTTAGTAGATAAAGAGGCTTTTGTTTTGTTTGTTTTTATCCACGCAGTGTGCTAGAGATAGTATGTCCTGCATTTGGGCAGTTAATGAAATAGTTCAATACATGTGCTGAAAATCTATTAAGCACTGTAAGATCTAGAATCTGCTGTCCTGATTTTTCTGTTTTACTTATTTGTACATGTAATCAGTGGAACTTTCTACATTTTTCATTATCCTGTATTAGCAAGATCTGCCATGTTAAGAACAGCTGAACAGGATTAGTAGCTCAGGATTAGTTTAGGTAATTTCTCTGATTTTTTCCTAAAGAAAAGAGTAATCAGAGATTTTTTTTTTTTCCTATAGCAATAAAAATACAGTAGTAACTCATATCAACATTTTCTTTTTAGAGCAGACAAATGTAGAGATAACTTTACTACAGCTGCTGAACATACTTGACCTAAAATCTTTAGTTACTTATTTTCTTCAATTTTTCACTCACTCAAAGCCATGACCTGGAAGTTTCCATGTCTGAGAATGGCCACAGTGCTAATGGTATTCAGCGCTGAATAAAGTTAAGATCCTCTTGATGTGTTTGTGGTACGTGGTTGTAACTGGTTTGCTCATTCTAAAGAAATGGTTCTGTAATTAAGAAATAAATTTTAAATTCTGCCGATATACTTTGTTTGGGTCCCCTACTCTTCAAAATTATGGAATTATTGAATAGTATTTTAAAGTGATTATAAACGTCTCCTCTGTGTTTTAAAAGAAATGCTGATAGAGGAATAATGAAAATCATAGACTCATAGAACGATTTGGTTTGGAAAAGACCTAGATCATCTAGTTCCAACCCCCCTGTCATGGGCAGGGACACCTCCCATTAGACCAGTTTGCTCAAAGCCCCATCCAACCCAGTCTTGAACACATTTGGTGGTGGAGCATCCACAAAAGTACATCTATATATATATTAACACTACAGTAGACGTTACAATAGTCCTTTCAAACTCCTATCAGTGATGTACACTTTTCTTTATTGGTCTGCTTCTAAGCTTTCGAAATTCAAAGGGTAGAATTATGCACTAACAGTGCTCAAGGGGCCCCTGTTAGTCTTTGATTATGATCTTTTCTGGGTCAGATTAATAATTCATACAGTATTTTTCTGAGAAAAGAGATATGTTGCCTGTCATCTCCTGTCATCCTTTTAAGGTTTGTTTCAGCCCTCTAACGGGTCTGAGGCCAGATTAGTTCATTTGAGGAATAAACTTCAGAAAAAGGGTAATTACTAGTTTATATGAACAGGCACCAAGGAAAGAGCATTCTGAACTTGGATCTGTTTTCTGGATCTTCAGCTGCAAGACTGTAGAGCAGCTTCTCATGGAAAATGACGGAAGATCCATTACATGAGGCACATAAAATGCAATTGATACCTCCTGATGGGAGAAAAAAATTGCTGTGGGGAATAATTTTTCTCTGTGAAAGAGCTGTAGATACAAATAAATTTTGCAGCATTTTTGAGGGAAGTGATAAATTTCTCATGCATCCTTTAGCTTGTTCCTTTAGGCCATTTCATTATTCTAAACATCATGTTCATGTTCTTTGGGATATAAAAGTTATTTGTTGAAGATGTTACATGTTTTAGATTTTTTAAAAAATCTTTGATTTAAGAAAAAATTGATTACCTCGATTTTGAACTGAGTGAGAAAATCCATTTTCAGGAGAGAGACTCCAATCACATATGTAAATACTTAATCTGTGGCAAAGCTTGAGACAACTTAAATTGCATCTGGAAGAAAAGGAAGTAGGCTTTGAGATCATCTGTGTTATGCTTTCTAAGCAGAACCCAGGAATTTTTGGAACATTAAAACTGACTTGTCTTTACCAACAGCTCCTGGTTAACATGAGCTGCGACTAAAGGTGTCTTTTACCACAATCTCCAAAGTATTGGCTTAGGGTCAGTGTTTTTTCTGTTCCCAGCCCAAATTACTTTACCCTGCTCTTAAATTGTGACTGTACTAGAAGGGTGAGAAATGATTGTCATGAAATCTGTCCTGCCCGTTTTGCGTCCTCTGAGGATTTCTTTGAGCTGGGAGAATTTCATTGTTCTCAGACAGGTTTGAAAGCTTTTTGGAAGAGTTTAACTCAGCCAGGTTTACCTCATGTGGCAAAACTTGTGATGTACTGTGGTTGCTTGCCATCTGTCTGAACTAGCTACTAAAGGAAGGTTCATGCTTGTAATGGTAAAGGAGGCTGTAGATAAATCCCTAATCATTCATCAGAGTGCATATTTCTATCTGTCTGTGGACTGAAAAACTGGTAAGTTCCCACAGAGCATGCAGATTCCCATGTTTCTTCCATAGTGCGTTGTCGTGCATCACCAGGAAACTTGACTTCAGCTGAAAGATGGAGGAAGAATTTTTTGAGGAGACTATTGACAAAGAGTTCATTTACAGAGCTCCCCATCTACATGTTATGAAGCAATTTCTTGAGCAAGCCTCTCATCTTTTAGATTAACTTCCACCAAGTCTAGCAGTCAGGTTTACATGATTTAAGTAAGACCAGGCCTGTTGGTAAGTGAGCAGCCTATAGAATATTTTTTTATGTTTTTAGCTATTATGTACATTGTCATCTAATTAATAATCTTATTTTAAAGATTCTGTTTCATGCAATTTTTTTGTTTCTACTTCTCTGATTTGGTTAGCCACATAACGATAGTGGCAGAGCTGGTGCTCTGGTTTTAAACTTTTGTTGCTGGCAGTTAAAAAAAATTGTATCCTTTCTGTGAGAACACAGTTTTATTTCTAATTCTAAGGACTGTCACTTAAAACCATGGCTTGTTATGTTCTGTTATCTTCTCTCAGCTTTTACGTGTCTGAAAATATAAAAATAAATGAAACTGAAGAAATGTTAGTACATAGCCATTGTTAGTGCTTTCCTGTGCCATTTTCAGATTTTTGATAAGCAGATGCACAACCTGGTGAATATGAAAGAGCTGGAGATAACCCTGGACTCCCTGAGTCACAATGATACATCTTATGTGCTTGTTTCAATACATGCACCAGGTTTTCTTCCTCTCCTATGGTTTTTTTCCTCCAAATTTTTACTTCCAATTCTTTATAGCTCATATATAGACAATTTCTTGGATTTAAGTGTATTGTTGAAGCTTTAACTTGCCATTTGTTCCATTAGCGTGTTCTGCTAATAGAACAGAATTTTTGAAAGAACGTTAAATGACAGTTTTCGAAGAAACCGAAGGCAATGACAATGCTGCCGTACAACAGATAGTTACGGTAGCATAAGCTGCCAGCTTGGTCCTGTTCAAGTACTTCTAGCACATTAACATCTTAGCAGACCTGCTTTGTCATGGTCAGGGCAATCCTATCATCAGGTAATATTCTATAAAACCTTCTGTGCAAAAGAAGCTCTTTGTACAGATACTGTTGTTTGATAGGCACAGCATTTATATAATTCATTCTTTTTGTTCATGGTTAGCTGTTATCCACTGGATAATGATCCTCGTAGTATGAGATTGGAACTTCTAGTTCAGTTTCAGAAACAAGGCAAGGAAATGATGTCTAGTAGGTTCTAAGCAGTCAGCTTGCAGGAAATTTGCGGTAGTTCTTTTAAGCTGTAGTTTTCTCCTGTAACGATTACTGAATTGAATAGGGCCCATCTATTACGCTTTCTGTTTCAGATCTTTTATAGACTAATGAAAGTCCTCCTGCACTGTTTTGCATTTTGTTCACACCATTATTAGCGCTTTTATTTTAGGCTGAGATTCTGCAATGAAGTTTTGCATCAAAGGGATAAACTGCATCTGTAGTGTTGCAGAATAGCAAGAGGCCTGATGGATGGCAGAATTAGTTACAGATGGGATTTCTGTGATGTATGATGTCTTGGTCAGTAAAGACGTGTTGCTCAGATGAGTAGTTATTAACCACTCTCTATAAGAGGGAAAAACCTAAATTCCTGCCTTCCAACTCTATCTATTCTTTGATAAAAATGTTGATTGCACATTCATACATTTATACATAAAGCAGATTTTACTATACCCCATGATTCAACATTATCCTTTCAGTTTAGGTTCTATTTACAAATGTTGATGTGATTCTACTAAAAGAGTAGGTCAAGAGAATCACAGACTCATAGTAAAACCAAGAGGTACTGTGTAGCATAACAAGCAATAAATTTGGTAGGAAATACATAATCATTGATGAAGAAAAGGACTGCTATCTATTTAGTAATTATTACTATATTGTAAGAACTGGGCTGAGCTCAAAAATTACTTACTTCAAAAATTTACAAGTTTTGTTTTTTTTATTTCACTTCAATTAAAATATCATTTTGTGAAATTAATTTTATTTTATACTTGTTTTCTATGTTCTCATTACACGCTAGTTTCTGTTTGGACTCACAAACTGACTTCAAAATTTCACAGATGCAAATTTGGAATCAATGCTTTAATAGAGTAAGAGACATGAAAATAAGCTGTGAATACCATAAATACACTTTTAAATTATCTACACTCTTCATTCTTGCTGCTGTCATTGACTTATAAGGGTCTTAAAAAGGACAGCTTAAAAAGGAAAAAGGATTGGAAATCACCTTTTAATTCCCATTCTAAGACTATCAGATAGACAGTTTTCTGTTTTATGAAAAATGTTCAGATGGAGTAAATTTTAAATGTGTAATTAAACTTTAATTATACTCTTTAAAAATTGCATTAACCCATAAAGTAGAACATATGGATTGTCATATGCCAGAATTTAAGTATTCTGTGATTTAAGTATGGCAAATAATCTCTGTCAGAAAGAGTCAAGTCATCATGCATATATGAAATTTTAGCAATTTTCTTAAGCTTCGAAGCACAATCTGAAGACAAATGTTGATAGGAAAGAAAACCTATTTCTTAAATCATACAATATGACTGGATCACCCATTAAAATTAGTCTTCTAACTCTGTCCAACATTAATAAAAGTTTCAGTATTTTCCAGGTCAGTTCTTCTCTCTCCCCTTATTATGCCTTTCTCTGTTGATTTTTCTAAAGATTATAAAATAAATAGAATATGAATTTAATATGAGTTCATATGCTTTTGTATGTTACAAAAGCATGCTAACTTATGAAGAAAATTAACTCTATTGCAGCAAACACCAGCACAATGCTTGACTGTTTGTAGCTGCAGGAGAGAAAATGCTCAACATAAGAAAGACCTAATCTTTCCAGGTTCAACCTCATGAAATCTCATTATAAGACCACTGCAGTGTTTTCAGGAAGTCTTTCTTTTTAAAAATATCCTACAATTAAACTCCCCCTCTTCCCTAAATGTTCTTTACATCGGTCGGCGGGTTAGACAGAAGCAGGGCTGAAACCTCCTCAGCAGTGGGAGTCAGTGTTAGTTACTACTGATGTTTAACTGCTTACACTGTCATCTTTGGTATTCTGCAGGTATGTAATATGGGTAGGGAAGAAGCTAGTAGCAATCAAGGTGTAATGTGATGTAATTTTACTCTTTACTGAATTTTTCACAAACCTCTATTCTTCTGGATTCCTGAGTTGTTCATTCCTTATTTGCTAACTTCCTGAAACTTTCTTCAGCTTCTGCTAATAAGTAGAATAATGGTCAAATTGCAGACCTTGGTGTGATTGTGACTGTCAATTTTGAACGCTGCAATTCAGTGCAACTAAAGCTATTTGGGGTATCAGGAATGGATTAGTCACAGTAGCAGAGTAAAGACAGACTGTTTGATCCTTAAGTCACACACAGCCTAATGTGTGATTGTTATTTTAAAATATTTTCTTTTACTGTCAAACAAGCAATTGTGTAATGCTGAAAGTGTATTTGCTCTTCAAAAATAATAATTGTAACATTAGTACTGTTTTTCTGCATAGGGATCTCAAAACAGTGTAGCATGAAAGTATTCCAAGGCACAAATGGAAAGTTTATCTATATCTCTCCTAATCGGAATTATTTCTGAAGGCCTGTTCTTGGCATATTCAGATAGCGGAGTGGCCATTACATTGAAAACTCACCAAGAAATATGTGTTTCCTTTATTTATAAGCTAATTGGCTTCCTTTGAGAAATAGATTCGGATGATTAAAGGAAGGTGTAAATTATTAGAAATACAAAGATTTTAGGTAGATCTAACAGTCAGGAATAGCTCATTTCATCTGTGTTAAAAGCACATGACAGCTTTTAGCCTGAGTGATTAATCTCTTGTGGTTTCTGTTCAGAAGCATATACTCTTTGCAAAAGACCTTGCTAACAATAATGCATCATTAGATCTGCACCTCAACAGAGAGATGCAGGTTAAAAAGTTATTAAAATTACTTCCATGCACCCCTTAATGAAGGAAAGATGCATGGATATCCCAATAGCTACAGAATTCAGTTTCAGTCTGTATAATCATGAAGAGGCTACTGTCAAATCAGAAATCTATCTGCTGGAAATATACTCTTCTCCATATATTGTTGATTACTCTTTTATAATGAGAGCTGACTTTGAATAATAGCCAAGAAAAAAAGTGTTTTCTTCACTGAAAGTTTAAATGAAAGTAGTAAATGTCTTCAAATCCATTTATGGTGGTCCTTTTTGGTGCCTTGCTTTTCACTATGAAGGACGTTTGTGGAAGGTTATGATCTTCCCACAATATCATTGTGGATTTTAACATCTCCTGTTTGATGTTGGACATTTAGCAAGTAGTAAGTCCATAAGTAATCATCTGTGGAAGGCTGACATCAGCATATAGAGAGCCCCTGTATGATAACAATGGAAGCAGAGTTGCCATATTACACAATGTCATTTAAAATCATGTGAGATTCACCTCAGATCTTAGTGCTTGTTCTGCACCTGTTTGCTTTCTATAATGAAAACAAGGTAGTCTAATATAATTCTTGTATTTAAATCAGTATCCTTTTCTCAATCACTTTAAATGTGTATTTTTTCTAATACCTTTCTGTAAAAATGAAACAATCTCTCCTAAAGAAGGTTATTGATAAGGTGCTTTAAATGAACATAGTGCTTAATTAGATAAAATATCAGGATGTTTAAGTCTATTGGTCTTTTTATGCAGGGATTTTACTGCTATTTGTATTTGTCTGCTTTGACTGTTGTTAATATATACCATCTGTATCTTTCAGTTATATTCAGTATAGTGCTTTTTTCACAATTCCTATTACTGCTGTTGCAGTTGTATAATTCTCTTGAACCTAACATTTTTTACAGACAATTTAGTTGACCAGACTTTTAAATCTAATTGCTGGTCTGTTTGGCTTTCTTTTTAGGTTGTCGTCTAAATCAGCAATGGTCTCTGTCTACGAAAATGGAAAATAGGTAGGAATATATTTGATTATAATTCTACATTTTATAGCACTTTATGACAAGAATGTGATGTTACTTTTTACATGCTGACATTATATAGATGCTAAGGGAATCTAAACTGTGCAAACTAGAAATTGTCTCTCCCTGACTCACTCAGTTTCAAATAATGAGATGTCTGACAGTTTGGTGCGTGTACTATGTCCTGGTGAGCTTAGGACATTGACTCAGTTTGTGATACAAGGTGAGGTGAGACTCCTCAGAAGTCCTAGAACTAGCACTGTTGTCTCTATAGCAGCTTTATTCTTCTGTTATTTTACAGCACTTCCATGTGTGGAGGTCCTGAAAGATGATAGTCCTTTTATAAGCCCTCAGAAATATTCTCAGCTCTCATGCTGAAATAGTCCTCTCCAGCCAGATTCTGAGCTTTGAGAATTATAGTCCTTTTACACAACACGGTGGCCAGATTAGGGACAAGCATTTAATGGAAAATGTGGCATAAATAAGATGATGGGTGGACAACTGTGTTTGACTCTTAAAATTTGCACAGAATTGTAATAGGTGAATAAAAGTGTGGACAGATAGATTTGAAGGTGTGAGATCTGAGAAAAGCACATCCCCAGTGTTCAAGGTTAGTCTGACAGTGCAGCTTGTTTGAGTACTGTTTTACACTTACTTTCTATTATTTGCATCCTCTTATATGTAGGCGTGCTTGTGTACTTACTGAATTTGGGTGCAGGCGACATGGTTGCAGAAACCTCAACTAGACACCTCCTGAGATCATCTAGTCCAATCTCTATTTAAAAAAAACAAAATTACTAAGTTTTATAAATGTGAAAGTTGCAAACATTTCCAAATAATAGTCTCTAGCACATGGAATTTGCAGACACTAACAGATCTCATGTTCGTCTGTTGCCCTTTGTTGCATCCTGTTGAACAAGGATTGTGATTCACGGACTGAAAATTAGCAAGCAGTAGTTGTTCAGGTAATATTTGAGACAGATTGGAACAATTTTTTTTTGCTGCTAAGAGCAGTCTATGTGAAAGAAAAATTAATTGGCATGGTTGCAGAATCAGAAACGTTTGAAGAGAAGAAAGATGATTTCTGTGCTAACTAGTGGTATTTTTTTAATCTAGTGTTTAAAAGTCAAAGCTGAAGGTCTTCATTCTATAAATTCAATTTAAAATATCAGAATGAAAGCTATTCCTCCATAATCATTACTTTTGAGTACACAGTAATATACATTGGCTGAAAAAATACAGAGAGCACAAATAATTATTTCAGGAGATCACTACGTTGCTGAAACTCCAAAAGGTTCAAAATAAAGTGTTTGAAAGCCATCCTGTAGGCTAATTGTGTTTCTTCAAGCCCCAAGGCAACTCATGATGTCTCCATAGCAACTGTTCTTTACTTTTTTT
Organism: Baryphthengus martii; assembly: GCA_013396935.1. Classification (NCBI taxonomy): domain Eukaryota; kingdom Metazoa; phylum Chordata; class Aves; order Coraciiformes; family Momotidae; genus Baryphthengus; species Baryphthengus martii. The sequence goes on along the minus strand of VWZK01003742.1, from coordinate 331,255 downwards.
TTATTTAGAAAAGTGTTTACACTTCGTACTTCACGTATTATCACATGTTATCGGGTATAAGAAAAACCTAATACTGGAGAAGTTTAATAGCCAGCAAATTTTCCTTTTGCAGTATTTCCCTTAGTGCAGATGTTACAGGTGTGATTTCTGATCTTGACTAGATTTGTATAACCAAATGATCATTACATTTTATTTTTGCAGTGCATAATACTGACTAGGTAACAAAGAAAATGATGCCCTGTTTTCTTACATTATTTTAATTTTAACTGCCCTTCATTTGTGTGCAGTTCTCTTGTAAATTTAGCAGAGATTATCACAGCTATGATTGAGATTGACATCCATACCTAATCTGAGCATGACCAACAGATTCTTTTTGGGTTTTCAATCTATATCATATGATTAGTACCTGGTCATTTCATTGACTATAAAGAGGTGCAGAATTAGGACTAATCCATTGAAATTTAACAGGAAGCCTAAGTTACTGAGAGAGAATAGGAACCTGCAAAAGATCTCTCCGATGTGCAGGCTGGTATATTCAGGAGATTAATACCTAGATTGTATTTGCCTTCCAAACTAACAGCAGACAACTCATTTCACCTCTGTAACTCCGTTCCTGCATCTACAGGTATTAATATTCTGGTTTTGCAAAGCACTGCAACATCTGCACTTTTGAAAAGAGATGAATCATAGCTCAAAGCTTTTCTTGCTTTCTGGAAATATTTTGCCATTGTCAGTCCTTGCGCATTATTGTTTATTTATGCTAATGATACCAAGACTGTGGCCATTTCGGTCACCTCTACAGCTTTTGTAGTTGCAGTCATTCTGGAGAGCTCAGCAGTGTGAGTTCTGGCTTCCTGCTCATTTTTGTCAGTACAGTATTTTCGCTAGGGCTACTTAATTATATTTCTTCATATTTGACAAAGATG
>VWZK01003742.1:277343-326168 GCA_013396935.1 Baryphthengus martii | reverse complement strand
TAATTCTAGTCCTGTCTCATTTTTTTCCCATCACATTCTCCCTCTCCTCTCTGCCTCTCTTACTGTTGTCTTTTTCTTTTTTCTTTCCAACTCTCTTGCTGCTTTGCTTTCTGATTCATTTTTTGAAGTAAAATTTTTCTCCATTTGATGAGAATCAGAGGCATGATTTACATATTTGCTTTCTTCAAATATATTCATTCCAAATTGTGGTCAGAAGCCTCTGCGTAACGTAGTTTAAGAGTATCTGTTGAATCGCTGGAGTTTCAGCAGAACACTGATTACTCCTCTGGTTATGTTCGAAGTTAAAAATACTGTCCTTAATGTAGGAAAGAAAAGATAAGCAGGAAGACCATTCTAATTTGATGTGAGGCGAAACCACCCTGTAACAAAATAAAATCCCTTAATAGCAAAGCTTTGTAAAAATAAACAAGGCTTAAATCTGGGAGTGTGTTTATTATGGAATGTGTTGCAGAAGCTCAACACTTAGATAGTTTTACTTGTGATCTCTTGAATAACTGGGAAATATATAGAATAAATACTATGTAATATAAGCCAATAAGATGTAAAATCTCTTGAGTAACAGGAGCTGTGTAAAATCATACCCTGAATTTGTTGCACTTATATGGGAAAATATTTTCAGAAGTGATGAGTAACCTTAACTGTCTATGTTCTCGTGTCACAAGGGGACTCGTGCTAAGCCCTTTCTACAGAGTATCTTCATCTCTGCCCCTAAGTATATTTTCAGCTGGGCACCTAAAATGGAAGCACACTGAATATGTAAAAACTCTTAAATTTATTTTAAAAAGAATTCTGATAGAGAAAATTCTCAGTCTCCTCACCTGGGGCCTTCTGAAGCAAAAAGGTCAAGAAGATAAGGGGTTTTATAATGAGAGAACAAGACCAGTAAGAAGAATCATTAACAGCATTAATTACTGCTTCTTCAGTGGTGTCTGTGGAATAGCTTGTCAGGTTGTGGACAAAATGTTTCCCTTTACTAATACGTTACCAATGGGATAAATGGCAAGAAGGTTCTGCAGTGTAAGTCTTCGTATGACTGCAGTTTAACTCGTCTGGAAACCCAAGTGAGTTAATTGTAGAATGACTACTTAATAACAACATATCTGCTTTCATTAGCTTGCATAGTAGGTCACATTTGCTAACTCAAGAATGATAGGCCCTTGGGGAAGTTATAAATTTGTTGTTGAACACTGTCATTCCAGCCTGTAATGGGCTGAGGCAACAGAATGTAGATGTTGAATGGTTAAAAATGTGAGGTGGCAGGAATTGCCTGTGGTTCATGATGGATCTGACAGAGACTATTAATACTTTCCTTTGCTACCATCCAGTCATCCTACTTCTATTCTGACATCCCTGAGTGCAACATATCCCTCCAAAATGGTTGACTTGCACACTACCAAGTTAATAATACCAAGTTAATAATATCCTTAAACAGGGATTTAGATTTGTTTAATACCGATAAAAAAGAAACACTGAAGTCTTCTATTAATGTCTTAGCTCTGTCTGCCCTGTGTGTTCAGGTCCTTGTATTAGATGCATAAAAATAAATGAACAATTGTGCACCATGTTGAGGAACTTGTTGGCTTAGTATTTTATAAACTGAAGCATATATTAAACTAGATATTCATTTTCCTCGCTGTAGTCAATGGCAATATTCCCAGTAGTAGTAGTGAGTACAAGAATAGGCCAGAAAGCTGGTTTTGCTTGAATTAACTAAGGGTACAATATCTTATTCTTTCAAGAAATTGGAGCCTATTTAAAAAATTTGCGGTTTGATTTTTTTTTTAGGAGAGCAACATGCAGTCATTGTTCACATGAAAAGTGCACTAGAACTTGGACTGAAATGTTTTAATGAGTCACTGAGGGACTGTACTAATGCCCTCATCTGTTAGATTATATGCAAAATGAAGGATTGTATCATTCAAGCTCAGCGCTCTGAAACAGAATGTAAATCTCTACCAGGGACTATTCACTGCAATTAGGAAGCAGCAGCAGTTGTTTGAAATACAGACTCCATGTTAGTCTAGACTAAGGGCCGTCTAGCAAAGATAATAAAAAGCTTCCTTCAGAAACCAGGTGGAGTCAGGAGCATTTTGTGGTTTTTCAGTTTCTCAGCAGATGGCCAGAAGGTCTCTAAAAAACTAAGTATGAAAGAAAAGCTCTGACTCTGCCATTTCAAAGGACTTGACTTGCCATTTCAAAATTAATACTGTGCCAAGGTTACAGCACAAACTGAGAGCACCACAGTCTGTCATGAGAGTTCCATGCCTACCAGATACTTAAAACTATGCAAACAGAAAAGCTGAAGTTCATTAGACAGTCACAAAGTCAAAATTTGTACATAGTGTGAATCACATGAAAATCACTTGAAGTCTGGAAATAATGAGCGTGGATGGGTTAATTTACTCTCTGATTTCGGAACGCGCAGATTTTTTTTAGATACTATCTCAGAAATGAAGTGAAAGCTGAGATACTCGTTCAGTGTTTTGGTTCTGCCTTGATTTTAAGAAAAAATGCTGAACATGGAACACGGATGAAAAAGTTGTGTTTTGTGTCACTACTGATCAGAATGGATTTAAACATATGAAATAGGCACTTGGGTGGAATTTAGGTGCCTAAATATAAAGCTGAAGTTTTGAATATTTTTGCTCTATTAAGATACTTACATGAGGTTTGCAAATGCATTAGGTCTGTGAGATACCAAGGTTTTAAGTGACTTCCCAAAACTGTGTGTGGAGAATGAGTGGCTGACAAAGCCCTGGATATCCAGTTATATTTGATATGAAGAAGACAATGAGCAAAATACAGAAACAGCCATAGACCAGAACATGGGTTTTACTCTTTGAGTCAACAGAATCTTGACTGTGATTTTTTCCCCTCCTTTTCTTCTTTCACTTATTCAGCCACTCTATTTCACTCTATTTCTTCCCTATGAACTTCAGAAATAAAGCATGGTATCATTATCACTCTCCTCACAAAAAACAAAACCTGTTATCACAATATATTTTATATTCTAACCTATTAACACATTAGTTAGTGGCTTTGTATTCTTCTGGGAGGTGACAACTCGTAGTTTTGAACTCCCTGCTAACAAAGAACTTGTAAATTCTATCTACTTTTTTCTATTTCTCTACTCCAATTATAAGAGAATATGGCCACTGGTTCAGATCAGAAGTTCACATTTTCTTCATAGCATCTGGCTGTAACTAGTTAATATCTACCATTATTACAAAATCTACTTTATGCCTGACTGGTTTTGACTCATCTCCAAGTAGCCCCCCACTGTGAAGTGTGCATCATCCTAACTCCAGAGAGGCTATTTTTATGAAACTTTGAAAGTGATCATTCATTGCAACACCCTTCTTAATTGTCAAATGTTCTATTTGCCATTTGATGCCAAATAACTGCATAATGCTGAAAAGAGGCAAATAGCTGTGCAATGATATGCTAAAATATCGATCTGAAGCAGGAGAAATTGTGACTTTAGAAAAATTACAAGCTGTGGTACATTTTACTGTTTCATTTTAACTGTAACTTGAATATTTTCACATTAATTACTGAAGTCATATTTAATTGGTTGTACACTGGCAGACCTTGTTCAAATCGTAAGAGCTAATTTAGGAAATAATATTAAATTATAAAAATTCTCTAATAAAACATTTTGTTCTGTTTTATGAGTTTACAAGTATTTTTGTGATTTCCATTATAATTGTTCTTTGACATTGCCAGTAATTTGCATGATCACACTTGTAATAAATTTTGGAATTTATAATTTCATAAATAATCTTTATTTTTTTTTTTAATGTTCCCTTATAAAATCTGTGGGTTTTTTGAAATTTAACGGTGGCTTATTTACAATTGATAACAAAATAGTTCATTATTAAACATCTATCTCCATTTATCACTATTTTTCCAAATCACTCATTTTCTGAATTAGTTTCAGAGGAATTTAGATTAATAAAGCAAAAGTAATGTTTTTGGATTAATTATACAATAAGCTATCATTCAACAACCATAGCCCTTGCCAACTACACCGTTTGATGTATTTCACAGGTGAAAGTGTTTATGCCTGGTATACAGAGAGGGAAATTGAGACACAGATTGATGACTTGGACTTGTGGAAACCATCAGAAATGAAGGCATAAAAGCCTGTGTTCTTGCTCCATTACTGGCACCCTGTCCACTTCATCATGCTGACAGAAATGAAACCATCTAATGGCATTGCAGTTGAAGTTGTGGACAGTGAGGCAACACTGAGTCTGATCTCAGTATAAATACCTGAGAACTTTTATGGATAGGCTTGGATCTGGAGCTGAACTTGGTGGGTTACATCGAATGTTTCATTTCAGTGATAGGAAATACTAGGAACAGATTCGCAGCTGTGCCTCTTGGAAATGATCTCTCACTGATCTTCATTTCCATGGCTATGTTTAAGGCTTAGAGATTCAAATGCATTCTTATGAACTTGTATGAATACTCACTTTTGTATGAATAAGCCATACAAAATTCACCCCCCTAAAGGTGTTATTCTGGGGGACCTTTTCTTATGCAGTAGGCAGTAACAAGGGCAACATTACTTCTTGCTGAGAAGATAATGAAAAAAGACTGATCCTTTGAAATACATTTTGCTATAGAAGACATGATTAGTGGGACAAATTTTCAATAAATTCTATGTGGCTGTAGGAGAAATACTCTTCTAATGGAAAATACATATACACAGGGAATACCTTCTAAGTATGTGTAGCCAAAGTAGCTACAAGGAGGCAGAGGAAGGAGGAAATGACTTGTAAAACGATGAATGAGATAAGATTATTTTGGAGATGAGAAGTAGACCTACAGAGTACTTTTCTTAGTATTTTCCAGGATATGTCCTGTGGTTTTCATTTTATTGGCCTAAGGCAAATGAGTTTAGCTTTTATTTACAGAATAGAAATCATGGCACAGAAGAGGAATGCCCAGAGTAGGTAATGCAAAAGAAAATGTCAGGGACCAAAGGCGTAATAGTCATACCAGATTGCATTCATTTGCCTAAATGGATGCTGGAATTCATTCATCCAGCTCAGCAAAACCCACGTTTTTGTCTTTCAGAGATGTAGTACAAGGATTTTTTCAGAGACATGGTGAACGACATAAGGATGCATGATGGGAGAAAGTCACCTTCATTGGCTTGACTTATTCAGAATCATCTGAATAATCAGTAGTGATGTCCGTTGTTCATGACAGTGAGCTGAAAATGGATTTATGACTGATTAATTAAAAAATATGACATTAAAAAAAATTGCAGTATTATCTTGCACATAAGGGTTGTGTTCAGTAGCTAAAGATAGACCAAAGGAAATACTGCAAAGCCCTAAGGTCTCTGTATTGCTGTAAAGGGGACATTACTTTGTGTCCCTGCTGTTGTGCCTAGTGCATTCTGCCAGAACGCTTGTTCCCTTTAGTGATGCCACACAGATATATGTTGTGGGAGCGCTCAGACGCTTAAGATTTGAAAGACTAAAAACATTACTGCTATTATTACTTTATCATTAACAGCCAATCCTAGAAGGATTCATCACACTTTGGAAGAAAAATGAGTGGAGTAGAAATCTGCTGACATTCTGAGTGCCCAGATACAGGGTATTCACAGTGGGTTTCTATTCAGTGGTCTTTGTCTGAGTGTACAGAAAAATCCTGAAGTAAATGGAACTGTAACAAGCTGAAATCTTCTATTTGTAGATCTAGAAAAAGAATAAAAGAAAAAAAAACAACCAAAAAAACCCCAAACAAATACCTGCACAGTGCAGATGATGGATGCACTTTTTTTAAAAAAAACACAACCACCCAGTCATAATCCCGGCCACTTTGGGTGAGTGACTCAGATTAGAAAGACTAGGCATCTTGGATCTGTAGTTCATGGGTATTATTGGCCACTGATGGTGTAGGCCAATACGTACATATTCTTGTCCCCTCAAAAATGATCCAGAGTTAGGTGGTTCTTGCCCATACCATAGAAGTTAAAATTACAATCCAAGTCCTTTCTCCATGTGCATGTAAGTATCCAGTGTCTCTCCCTATTTGTGTTACCCAAACCCCACGGTCTCACTCTTTGTTGTTTGCTGCATTACTTCTTCTGCTAGCTCTCTGAAAAGAAATCAGGTCTCTCAGAATTACCAGAACATAAGCACTGAATAATGATGATGATCACGTGAAGTTTGAAATAGTCCTGAAGCATTTTGAGCTTTCTGATTTCTTACTAAATGAGGAGATAGCTGTAAATGACATTATCAGTTCTTTTTAGCATGGGCTGGGCTATACATAGTGAGTGTTAGTTAACTGCTGCTTTTAGAAGTAAATCGATGACTGGTTTCTGTTCATATTTTGGTTGTTGAGAGGTGTGTTTTTCAAGTATCTATGCGGATTACTGGGGAATATTTGATGTAAGGAACAAAATGTATCAGAATAACGTTTCTTCAAAGACAGATATGTAGCCTCTGTTTTCTGTTGAAGTAGCTTTGTGACAATTAAGCAGTTTTGCCAGCTGACAGACAACAGAAATTTAGTGACTTCAACAATGCTATCTTTTATAATTATTCTTCTCCTTTACCTGTACAAAATGGGTTAGGTAGCTGAAAACCCAGGCAAGCTGGCTGGCTGACTTCCCAAGCTTGATTTCTCAAGTAAACATAGTAGCTAGGTTTATCTTCAGTGAATAAAAAGGTTTGCATCGTTCAAATTTTTTGCCAGATTTCTTGCCACAATCTAATTGCAGCAAAATTTGAGACAGTAGAATGACTCTAAGGAAAGTTGGATAATAGTTCCCTTTCTCGATAATTTCCTCTGGCCAGCAGTAAAGGGATGAAGAAGTCTTTATGTTAGAGAAAAAGAAGCCTTTGTGTCACAGATGATCTATATTTAAGATATCGCAGCATAAAGGAAAAAAAATGGAAAACCAAATCGTTTCTCACAGCTTTCCCAGCAACTTCGAGGCACTGAGAGTTGTGGAAGGCTCTAAAGGCCTATCAGAGAAGAATAAATACTTCCTCCACCTACTCTAGTTCTTTCCGTAGGTTTCCCAAAAGAGAACATTGAGTTCTCTGCTGACGCCCTGCAGAGCATCCTTGGCATTGTGCTGGTTTTTAGCTGTCACATTTGGCATAGAAATTGTGTCAGTAGGTGGAAGGAGATCAAGAAAAGATCAAGCGTATTTTTAGGCTCTTCAAATATACACCAGTCCTTTGAGTTTGCTGACATACAGCTTTGGCCAGTACAGAGATGACGTGTTTCTGCTACTGTTCTACTGTCCGGTTCCTTTGGTAAGTATATCAGAATGAAGAACAGGGCTCAAAAGTTTTAAGTGTCAGATGTGTGTGGCTAGTTGCAGGAAAAAAGGATTGACATTAGTGAAGGTAGAAACTGGGACGTCTGGACAAACTTCTGGAGTAAAAAAGCTTTGCTGCCAGACTGAAGATGTAGTGGCAGATGCAGCTGGGATTTGTGTGGTACGCTACTAAACTCAGCATCGCACATAGGTTTGAGTTGAACTGGCCTTTATCCTACCTACCTGCAGTGGATAAACAATGCTTGATTTTGCCCCTCAATTAGCGACTTTGCAATTGTACGTATGTCCTTTCACTGAGAAAAGAGATGAAAGGCTCTGCTTGCAGCCTGATCTCCCTAGAAGTATGCTTTTCTTAAGTCATTCAGTAAATGTGGTAATTTTTCACTTGGAAACAAAGTTTTGTAGGTTCAGGAATTTGGGAATCTGTGAAATTCTGTTTATGAGCAGGATCGTAACGATTTAATTGATGGTTGAGCTCGCGGACAAACCATGCATACAAGATCTTTTCAATAATTATATCTTTTAATGGAGCAACATGTTTTTGTAATTTAGGTCTCAGACAGCAATTACAAACCAGATGCTATTTTAGGCACAGTCTGCAGCACACTCATGGTACTTATTTTGAAATTCAAAATAAATACAAACCCACTATTGGAGCTCTTACGGCAGAAAGATGAATTAAAGTCACTTAAGGTGGCATTGTGCATAGATACATTATCTTGCTATGAGAGTACTACGTATATTATTATAGTAATCTCTGGGTTCACTGTCATGGAGCATGAGAGTATTTTTGCTAGAATTATTCTTGTAAAGATTTGTATTGAATCATCTGAGTCCAAAACGCTCAGGTTTCATTTGCATAAAAATCACTGCGTGTTGGTATTCGGGGCTCAGAAGTATAAGGATGAATTGTTTGCTGATAAAAATTGAGGCTTGTTAACACACTGTGAAAGCCATTCCTGTAATGGTGTGTTAGGAGAGTCTGGATAAGAGACCTAACGCAGTTTAGGAACAAGATGCTGTCTGCCCAAGCTAGAAGCTGCTGAGATTCCTCAGGGGTTACTGGGGAGAAGGCACAAGGGCCAGACTTAGCAAAGACTATTTGAATAGCTAATGTTCTTTTTCTGAAACATGATGCATAACATTTTGAACTGAAAGTAAAATGCCATCATGGTTGGAGACCTGAAGTTTTGAAGTCAGGAAATACTGGTAGTGTGATCAAAAGAGTGTTTTCTGGAAGATGAAAGAGGTATTTCTACTAGAACAGTAAATATTTGGAACTGACTTTCACTAAGATACAAGAACTGATTGATGAGTTTGGAGTTGTTTTCTAAGCTGCTATGCGATTATTCATCAGATATTATTTAGTGATTTATTTCTTTATGTTGTGAACTATCACCCTTTTAAAGGTCATTCAAAAGGTCCAAAGCAGTCACATTTTTAAAAGATGCTTTTTTAAATTATATTTCATTTTCTGTAGCCCTCATGTAGCTGAGCTCTATTAACTATTGTTTTAAGAATGTTTTTGTGTCAGTTACCAGGATATAAGTGATATGGTTATAGTAACATTCTAGAAACAGAATACTGCCTACTAAACTGAAAATTACAAAATTTTATAAAGGTTCAGTAAAGAATTTTGTTGTTACTATTTTTAATATATGTTTTTCCCAACAAAGATATTTTTATTGACTTTTCCTTTGGATAATGATCTAACACTAGATGGCTTATTGACACTTCTCACTCTTCTAAATGATTCTTTAATTTTAAAGCTGCCTTAGTTAGGCTCTTTGAAGCAGAGAATCTATTCAGACACACCTTACGTCATGGAACATTTACAGATTTTCCTACTTGTGCTTGTATTGGAACATAAAACCACTGAATGCTATTTGAAAGTTATGAAGTGGTTTATGGACATGATCTTTTGGGTGGTGTGGTGAACCAGACTGAAGGGTGGTTCATTTGGAAAAGTCAAAAGTGTAAGTGTAGCCAGAGAATTATTTGATGCTATTTAAGTGGCAATATTAGAATACTGATCAGGGTGATAAAACAGTGGCTTGAAATAGACTTTTTTCTTGTCACTACTAAGGAACAATTTTGGCACTCAAGTCTTGGAACTTCCTACCAGCACAACCTGTGCAGGGGAAGAATTCAATCCCGATCATTCTATTGATTTCTGTGTCTAGGCAGAGAGGCATCTTTTATTTATTTATTTATGTTTGTTTGTTTGTTTGTTTACACCACAAACCTTATAAAAATGTTCATGTTTCTTATATTAGAAACCACTGTTAGGGCCCACTGTGACAAATTTCAGTGACCATATTATCAGTTGTGAACGGAATTAGTTGGCAGTAAGAAATGCTATGTGATTCCCTTCCCTGGAAAGGTTACTCTTGGAGGCACAACGTTTGCCAACCTGATGTTGTCTTTAGATGCAGAGGTTTAGCTCTGTTCTGCATTTCTGCTCTTTCTGAGTTACTCATTTCTTACTGTATTAGCCCATGTCTTTGGCTCTTCAGGGATGTCACTCTGCACTCACATTTCTCTCGCTTCGGGTGCTTTTTAGACTTTGTTGTGTGTCCTCCCTTGGCACTCCCCTGTGGAAAGCCTGTCAGCTGCTAGTAAAGCTTCTTATTAACAAGGTATCTCCCTTCATTTTCATCTCACTGGATATTAGCTGTGCAGGATCAGTAGGCTTCTCAGGTTTAACGTTATGTGGGATGTCTTATTTGCTATCGTTTAGGTTGTTTTTTTTCAATGAGGGCTCTCAACATTCGGCTTCTCACTTTCTGTTTGTTAAGAGGCTGTTGCAGTCAGTCTTTCAGCTGTCCCAGTCTTAATGGAGTTTTGCTTCAACTCTGTAAGCTACGTATAAAGACTTAGAGGATGATTCTGCTGGAAACGTGTATTGAAAGGAGAGATGAGTAGGCCTGTTTTGACAGAGGAAAAGGCTTTTCCTTGATTTTTAACAAAGAAATAGAAAGATCCAAAACAATATTTTTGAAAGACATTAAAAACAATTTTCAAATTCATACACCTCCACTATTGTAGCATACTTTATAGGGGCTTATGGGACAGGGAGGGATAATTAGGACTACATTCATTGCCAAGGACAAAATTTCTATAAACATGTCCTTCATTAGTCTCCCATCTCTCTTGTTATCACAGGAACCTGTATGTAATGGAGAAAAACAGGAGTCTACATAACATCTAAAAGTTTTACTGTTATTAAGGATAATATCAGCTTCAAAAATACAGGCCTGTTCTCATTTCTTTTCCACATCTGTGATATCAAATAGTCCTAAGAAGTGAACAGAACTATATTAAATAATTTCTTAGAATTACTGTTTTGTGCCGCATTCTGTACGTCAGCAGCCCTTTATTAACGTGGTGTGTGCAGGTAGGGAGATGAAAAGAGACTGAGCTTATCCCTAAAGGGACAGAGGAACTCTCCCTTAATTAGATGCCATGTACATCCAGAACCCTTGCTAATGGGTATGTAATTTCAGTTGCTGTAAAAAAAAAAAGAGACAAGAAAAAAGGACCAGAGCATTGCTTTTTTAGGTGCAGTTTGTGTGATCATACCAGATACATCTGTGCTCTCTTGTCCACTTTTTTTCCTGGGCTCTTCCAGGGGACCCCATGGAATTTCCCTGAGCTATATGTCAAGTGTTGACAGGAGGATTGCTAGGTTTGCTAGCTTGCCATACTACTGACTAATTTCCGTATTTTAACACACTGTCATGTGGCAGAAGCACTTCTGTAGCTTCTTGATTTTCTTCTTAATATTAAGTGTATATTAGATTCAAGTTTGATGTTTCTAAAAATCTTACTGTAATGATGACTGTGGCCATGGGATGAAGCAAGAAGAGGTTTCAGTATCCAAACCTCTAAATTATGATTGAGTGTTGTAAAGGAACTGTCACATTAACAGCTTTGTCTCTCTGGTCTCATTTATTTTATCAAAACACAACATCTGTGGAGAAAAATTGACTTAAAACATATCCAAAGTGTTTGCTGGCTTTCTGAATAATGACTTGAACTTCAATATATTAAATACAAAATAGTAATAAATTGCAATTGCACAACTTCTTACAGAGGTTTTATTAAGATCAAAACTTACTTGTTCAGACTAGGTTTATATAAATAAATCACAGTACATTTTTACTTGTGTTTAGAAGATTGTAATACATATTATAAAATTAAGAAATTTTTTGTCCCTCAAACCATCACTGCGAAAGGAATCATGCATTATTTCTACTAAAGAAACAAAAAGCCCAACTAACCGAGAGAGCCTTGATACAGGTACGGCTCTACTCTCCAAAATTAGACATGAAACACATAGATACCAGGACTATTTATTGAACAAGAAATAATATAGTACAATGTTTATGTGTTATTAAAAACAAAAGTATACCAAAACAACACACCTCTCTTCACACACCTTTGCAATGGGTATTAAAAATGACAGCTGGCCAGCATGCAACCGAGTAAAACATTCCAGTTTTACAATGTCTACGTTTGAGCAAAAGAAGGAGAAACTAAAAAACCCAGACCAAACAAACAGGTGAACAACCCAGATGCTTACAAGTCCTCATGTCTTCTTCCCCTCTACGCTGGGTGTGTTCAGGCAGCAGTTCAGCTATGTCCTGATGATATTTTTCCGGAATAGTGTCCATCGCTGCCATCTGCATTAGTGCGCTTTATGGACCTTCAAGGAGATGAAGGTCCTTTCAGAGAACTTCCAGCTGTGATTCCTTGCCCAACCCACTGGATTAGAAATGAACTGTAAATGAACTCTTGAAACTACTCAGCCTGGAGTGTGCAGTGCCCTCACAAGATAATTCACACCTTGCACAGCTTGCTTCACATATTATGAGGCTGTCACTTCAGAACAGAATTATGGTGGCAAGCAAAGCCTTGCGCTAATTACAGCAAGATTCAAGATGATGCTGTAACAAAGTCTGTCCTGCTGCCATTTTCCCTAGCACAGAGGGCTTCTATTAAATCCTGCAGTATTGCAGATTACTTTCTCTACATGCTTTTTTCCTTCAAGATAAGAAAGCCATTGTTTTCTCACTTGCTACTGAGATGTAAGCATTTGACAATGCCCTGTTCTAAAGGGAAGAAAGCATCTAACTGATGACACTTTAGATTGAGTCACCTAGTCTATGTTTTTTCACTTCTTTCTATTCAAACAAAATGCATTAACAGTATAGTAATTTCAAATGGATCTCTCACTGGGTCAAACAGACTTTTCAACTGAATTTCCAGTCCTCTTTCTCCCTTTTCATTTATGGTTTGCTGCTTTTAAACTAAAAGAGAGTTTGCAGCTAATTTTTTTTCAAAGGCAAATTGGTCCTCCCAGTGCTTGAATGTTACCAAATGATAAACATGTAAATAGAACTTTAGGTGCTCGTGTTAATATAAATCAAGAAGGGTGGACTAAAATAACCTCTTATTTTTCATTCTTTTGCATTACCCTTTGCTGTTGTCTCACTTTGGATTGAACCAGCAGTTCCACTAGAGGTATTTAAATTAGACCTCTACGCAGCAAGTTTCTCCTGTGTACTGCTTTGGTGGTTTTATAGATCCGCTGGCATAGAAAGCTGAAGTGTGTATTGACTGACAGGAACAGTTTGAGCACTGGGTCTTTTATACTGCATGTTTGATTTCTGTTCTGGTAGTACCTGCTTCCCCCAATTGAGATGCATGCATGTCAGGGTTATTTACAGGGAAAAATAAACCAAAAGAGAACAAGAATGCTTTTAATGTCTTGTGATTTCTGTGGAAACAGATAAAGAAATATCTGCGTGCTCAACTGCAGAAGCATTGTGCTGTGAGTAATTTAACACGGGAATATTACAGAACTGCCCATTATATTCTGCCTCAGTGTCAGTAGCTTGGAAGGCTTTCCCGTTGACACTCACTGCTTTTCCATAAAACAACATCTGAAAGGGTAGCTTGTTGTGGAGAACTAAAAGTAACAGATTAATAGCACATTGTTAATGAGTGAAGTGGGATTAAAATCTTGCTGAGATGCATTTCAAAGGGATTTCCTTTTCTATTTTAGAATTACAATACTTGTCATATGGTGTAATTATGCATTCACGGGAAATAAGAAAACAAATGAGAGTTGCAGCTTTGAAATTATTCTTGTGAGCCTCCTACTAATTTCCCTTTGAGAATCATAGTTCAGGAAAAAGAAGAAGACTGAACAGTATTTGAGTCATAGTTTTTTTGTGGATTTCCAGGTGATTTTGTAGCAGTATATCCTCTGCCCCTTCCAATGTGCTGTTGTATTATTGTACTACAGTCCAAAGACAGCAGCAGTCTCCTGGCCTACCAGAACAATGACATGAACATATTTCAGGTCTAGGGAAAAGCATTGGTTAAGTGGAGTGTAAAGATGAAGACTGAAGTATCCAAATATAGAAAATAGCTGTCATTCTATATATGCAATACTATGATAAGGCAGATATTTGTAAAAAGCACATAGTAACGCCACAGCCTGAGTAACAGTTTGCAAGTCATGAGTCAGCAAGAATTAAGAGAATTTAATAAAAAATTAGATTTTCATTGATTTTCTTGCTCATCCTTAAGCCTAAGGTATGTGCTGGCTTCCACTTTAAATGCTCACTGAACAAAGGTTTTTATTTTTTTTTTCTTTTTTACTAGAGCTGTGTTCAAAAGCATTCTCTTGATGTCAGACCCTTGAGCATTAATTAAACTCTGTGTGATAATAAAATAAAAATACACTGGCAATTATAATGATACTCCTTTCCACTCGATGCCCCTTTGAGTTGCTGAAGACAAATCTTAGAAAGGCTTCTGCACTCTTCCATGGGCACAAAATGAGCCTGCTGCATAGATATTTTCCTTTGTAAAGGAGTTGCTGTGGCTAACGTTGTAGTGGGGAAGTGTGCAGCTGCCTGCTCTATATTGCAGGCAGGGATGCATGTGTAATGGCTTGTCCAGGAAATAAAGAACTCTACTCCAAAAGTAAAGGTTCTCCTTCTTTACTCACGCCCATCTCCCCCTGTTGACTCCTGGGACATGAGCCTGGGTAAAGAGTGCAGGACTTTGCCTGAACAGCCCTTTATTAACGAACAGATATGAACGTTGTATTGTATCACTGGCCTGCTGATAAAAAGCTCCAGTTGAAAGTGTAAGTGAAATAATTCTCCCAGGGTGACTTTCTATCTGTACTTTTTGTTGTTCTGGAAGTGCTCAGTTACTCATCTGAAATTTTGTTTGGGCAGGTTTTGAAGAGTTGTTTAGTTTGCCAGGAGTCTCCTTGCATACGGTAGCTGTATTCTCCTTGGCAGGAGATTTTTTAAAACCACTGTACTTACAGGACTTCTGCTTTGTAGTTGTAGCACACATGTACTGCAGATCCAAGATTTCCTGCGAGTGCCAAGCTGTGCTTTACTCACTAGCAATTCTGATTTCCTGGAAGATCTTCATTGATAGGTTATAAAACTAATTTTCAGAGTTTGGATCAAAATTTTAAATATTTTCTTCAATCTGTGCATGCATATTTGTGTCAGCAAAATTGCAAAACCAAAATTCTTGGTGAGCATTCAACATATACGAGACATGAAGCAAGGTGTGCACGCATAAACTTATCTGAACTGTACATGAAGACCAGTGCTCCCTATCTGTAAGCACGTAACAGGCATCTAGATTATATAGAATACCCATATTTTCCATCTTCATTTTAAAAATAAAAATGCCCATGTAAAAACTTGAATAAAATTCTCTCCAGAATAAAGTCTCAAGGAAGATAGAGTTCAATGCATGACCAAGTGGCAAAAATTTATCCCTCTGGCTCCTGTTCCGGGGCATCATGTGAAAGAGTTCAATGTTTTGATTATTATTTTTTTTGATGGGATTTTTGTCAGCATTTACAATATACCATCCTGTAAAATAACCATATTAATTCTACTGCAAATAATAAAGTCTTCACAGCACAGCATTTTAAAATGACCTTGCATGTCTGTGTGCACATGCGTGCATATGTGTGGGCTCGTGGGAATGGTAGAGTAAAGCCACCTGTGATATGCTTCTAACTTTTTGTATCATCATGGACATAACTAAGAAACATTGACTGGCAAATCACCTACAAGGGTTGAGGACTAACTGCCTCCATGTTATACAGATGGTTATCTTCTTCCTAAAAGAACATACTGTCATTACAAATACCATATGTATCCTGTTCTCACCCAACACAACTTTCCAGTTTTTCAGATTTGAAGGATTTCTGCAAAGAACCGTATTAATTTGTTTTCATATAAGGTGAAAGGAGGCACCAGCTGAGACTGAAGACGCAACCTGTCATCATAAAATATATGCCTGCTGACAAAAATTCTTGAAAAAAAAATTACTTAGAAAGCTGCCCGTTCACAGTATCGCAACTTTTTTTGTAAATACAAGAACCATATTTGTTGTTGCTTCCCATATTCGTTGTTTTTCATTACTATCATGTTGCTTGTAAAACCTGGGTTATTCTAATGAACAGAAATTATTACTTGAATTTGGATAATGCTTACAACAATACAAATAATCTATCAGTAGCAATAATGTCAACTGGAGAATTAATGCTACAAGTGGATAACATTACGCTACTTGAAACCAATAGCTCTTCACACAGTAGAAGACTGAGGGTCCTATTCAGCAAATAGTCAGGGTCCTATGGCTGTGGCCACAGAGGTTCCAGAAGCTCTCGCTGAGTCTAATCCTGATTCAGGAACCAAAATGAGATGCTGTGTATATATTTCTCTGCACAGCCTGGATGCGCTGGACACCCTCCCCCACTTGATTCCTAGGAAGGAAAAAAATACGTCTCTGTTTAGCTCAGTGACATGAAAAGCAATCTACAGTCATGAAATCTAAAGAAGTTAGTCAGGCATATATGAAAAGAACAGGATGCCTGTAAAAAGGGAAGAGCTGTCAAAACCTAATTGTGGGCTCTGGCTGCAATAAAATTTATCAGAGGGAAGACAGGTCGGATATAAGGATGTAGACAACTTCTGCTAAGAGACACTTCTTGTGTTCTGGGAGATAGTAACACTACTCCTCACATGCCTTGTCAATCCTTCCCTATCAATTCTTGGCTACAGGTGAGAGCTTGCTGATGTGTTTTCTAAACCCAGCTCCCAAATGTCCAGGTAGGCGTTCAAGTGTGGCACTTCAGCCAGTAGCTAGCTCGTCACTGAGGGTAGAGTACACTGTAGGCAATGCTCCCCCACTTTGCTCTATCTTCTTTCCCAGCGTACTTGCACGTGGGCAGCACCCAGGCTCTGAAAGGCATAGTGGGCATTCCCGCTGCAACAGAGCCCGTGGGCACGCAGAGGGCTCCCTGCCCAAACTGTGCTGCTGTGGTTCCCGGGCACCAGTAAATGTAACTGCTTATGGACACAGGGCGAAAGGGTGGTATTTTTGCCATTTTGTAGCATCTTCCTATCAACCGTCAATTTTTTATGAACCTGTCTAGGGATAGTGCTGACAACCAAGTACGTAAAGTCCTCAGTTGCTTTCTAGTAACGTGGCTGCTCAGAGAGGGTCCAAACTGCCTGCCTCAGTGTATTAGGTGCTTACGGCATTGTTCCTGGTTTGACATAAGTACTATGGTCTCTCCTGGCCTTCAGCATTGGGGGTAACATTGTGGCTGTTCACAAACATAGTAGTTTCTTATGACTGGGATTACTGCCTGACTAGCCAGTGATAGCAACAATAAAAATAAGTCATGGTCACTCTTTAAAAGCAATTTCGTTAGATCTTTGATGAATTTTTGTGTCTCATGAATCAAGATTAGTATTCCCTGTATTGGGGTGAGGATTAGACAGAGGGATTAAAAGGACATCTTTACCCCACTGGACTCTGTGGAATAGCCCCTGAGGATATGGCTAAGAAAGAGTTCAACAGGAATGCCAAATTTCTGCTGAATAGGTTAAAAGGGTGAGGAAGCCTCTTCGGCAGCCATCCAAGCGCAGAAGACCTGCATAACATTTCTGCTCAATAGGGCCCTAAAGACAAAAAAAAAAACAAAACAAAACAAAACAAAAAAAACATAGGAACCTTGAAAAGCTTTTCTGATTGTGTCGCTTCTTATTAGCACCTCAGATCTCCAGAGACACTTAAACATTCTTTTTTTCAGTGCAGTTAGTCATCCCTTGAGATGTGCTACTGTCATGGATGATATATTATTACAAGGGAAGTCAAATTAGGTCGTTATATATAAAAAAATAGGTCTTGCTTGTTCTGTAAACAAGGTCCATTTCTTTATATCAATTACCAGTGAAAGTTGCCCGAGATCTTATTTGAAAAAATAAAACCAAACCCTTAATCCAGTGTATAATGTTCAGTGTTTTCAGACATATATTAAAGACATTAATTACTTTGTCTCTCTAAAATCAAAAGGAGCAAATGTAACTTGTGTGTTATGGTTGACTTTTAATATCAGTGTTTCCAAGCCTTTTTCTAGGATTTAGTGCATGCAGGTGGATCTTGGTTTTGTTCATAAAATTTTATCCAACTTCCAATGCCGTACGGAAGAATATTCACAATTATAGTAATGGGGAAGCAAGAAAGGAAAGTCTTACCTCTGCAAGAGGATGCCAGTGAGCAATGGGTTTCCGAGGGTATGAGAGCATTTCGTTCCAGTGGTCACGACCTAGACTTTCTGCATCGTTGCCTACTTGACATACTCCAATGACCTCATTGTGACCTACACTGTGAAAACGTTTCATAATATTTTTTTCTTAAAATTTTACCTTTAGAACCACAGTATTTACATATTTCATTAGAAACATCAATCATGGATTTTTAGCATAGTTCTTGACTGAAAATAATGAACTACAAAATACATAGATTTGCTCTTTGTATTTCCCACTAATCGGAATAATTTAATATTTCCCCCATTACAGCATACACTGCGTGTCTGTGTGCATTTGTTTCTTTTATTTTTTTTCATGGAAAAATGTTAAAGTTTCTTTGCCTGTGTTCTGTAATTAGTTGCAAATACAAGTGAACTCTAAGCCACAATTCTTAAAAATGGAGGCATGTGCCTAAGGGGTTAGTGTAATTGTGCACAAACAGAACATCAGTTTGTGGACTGTCTGGTTCTATGTCCTGTGATTTCAGTTCTGGTAAACATATATGCAGCTTAGTTACATCAGTTATAGATGCAAATCTATATTTTAAAATTTAGAAAGGAAATTCTGCCTGATGATAGAAGAAATTGTAGTCTTCTATAAAACTCAACATGACATTAATTTCCCATTTATTGGGGAAAAATGGTAACTTTGTTTCTGGATGCAAATCTACTGTGCAAGATTTTATAAGCCAATAGATGCTGTTTACAGCTACAGGTATCTCACCGGTCATAATCCATAACAGCTATCGACAAGTTAATTTGGTCAATGTTTTCTGGAGGGACGTCAAAGACTATGGCTTCATTGTAAACAGGATTAAGGGTATTCCTCTTGGTGGAAGTTTTTCTTTTCTTTAGTCGCCTTCCTTCACACATTAAAGAAACCTTCACGTAGGGATCTGTGTGAATCATAAGAACAACGTTGGTTTTCTTTTGTTGTTTTTAAGCAAACATAAATGGAAAGTGAAGGGAGCAGCCTTCTTGTATGCCCATACCTGCTTGCAGAATTAATCACCTGGACCTGACTGGAATTTGAGCTTCTTTGTTACCATGGAATGCCTGAGAGGCAATGGAGCTTTGAAAGCTTTACCTGGTTGACTGCTTATAATGAACAATTTAGGTTCAAGAAGCTCCTTGCTGTGTACCGACTTCTCAAAGGGCATTAAAATATCCACTGTACCGTGTTATACGTGACTGTTTTATACAACAGCCTGTGTATCAGCCTATTTATAACAGCCTAATTACTTGTACAGATTTGTAGGACAGACAGAAGATGACAATATTTTGCACAGTGGGATTTACTGATGTATGGTTATATATAATTCATAGTGTGACAATTAGTGGCTTATATTTCTCAAGAGAATTAGAATTGTTTTTAAACTCCTGAATGCAGTAAAAAATACTGTTTCTTTGTAGCTCCTTTCTGTGAGCTCTACCACTCACTCCTAGTATTTAAAAGTCACCTATGAACTCTTATTTAAATTAGTTTCTTGTTTTCACCATCAGATTTTGAAAAGGTTACTGAAAGGAGTCTGGCATGGTCACTGTTTTGTCCATATATCAACAACAGCAGAAGTGGCTCAGTGGCTCTTGGAGATTGTCAGAGAGGGTCAGCCTGCCTCTGTGCCACGGCCGTAACAAACGGTCTGCTATATGTACAAATTCCCAGTGTTATGAACACAGTCTCTTCTCAAAAATCATTCTGGGATTTGACAGTGCTGAATTCTGTGTCTCAGGAGGGACATGGGACAGAAATCCACATTGAGCATTAAATTCATTCCTACCTGATGCTCCTGTGATATCCATTGCCTTTAAATTTCTTGCCTTTATTATTGTAATAGTTAGTCTACCAGCTGTTGGAAGGTAGCAGAGAGAAAACATCAGGTCGCCAAGATCCACATTATCCTGTTCCAAGGAAAGAGAGATAGTGTGAAGCTATAATAACAATTTTCCCTACCTGTACCAGGAGCTAAAGATAAAAATATACCTTTGGGGATCTACAGTTATGCAAGCAAAAGCTGAATTCGCATTCTGAAACGTATCTGAAAAAACCAGACATCTTATCTGCACACAAAGTTTGAGTTACTATGTTTGTTGTTAGACCACCAAAGTTCTCAAGTGTAAATGTGATCATAGTTTCCAGCACTCAGTCCTTGAAGATGAAACACATTTAAGTGATGAGTTACAGCATGAGGCACCAGAATACCTTTGTTCTCTTTTGGTTTTTTAGTGCTTTGTGTGTATCTTTGACAAGCTGCGACAGAACTCTGTGCCTTTCCTTCCGGTCTGCAGACAGATACCGATGGAGAGGTTCACAGGAAAAAACCATTGTACGCAACTCTCAAGCTTGTGTAAATTCAGATGTGATAGGTGTGAAGTCACTATGGTTATAGGGCAGTCTCCGCCAGAAGCAGAGTAAGGACATTCCTTCCCGTGCCTTGCGCAGAGAAGCTCCCTCAGGTAAGCTTATCCACCCGTTTCATCAATAGGATCACTTGCAACTCTTTCTTGTGTCAACAGCATCAGAGCTTCAGAAAAGTAGTAGAAAATGAGCAAACCCTGTTTGAGTTATAAAGCATCTTTTTTTTCTTTTTTTTTTAAAGGAGAGCCAACTCTTTTATAAAAAATATAGTGAATAAAAAATTGCATTAAATGGTTCCTGGGGTTTGATTTGCATTTTTTTTTGACTGAGCAGAGAACTGGTATTTTCACAGACCTATCTCCTGTAACCTAGTGTTTCACTCTTGACTGAAAAAAAAGTTATCCTGATCATCTAATTCCAAGCTACATTCTAGGTTTTATAAGACAGGGAAATACAGCTGATGTGGAATTTGTGTATCTTGCCCACTTAGCTTTGTGCAATAGCTTCTTTCCTTTCCCAGGCTGGCTCCTGTCAGTCACCTGAAAATGAAGGTGATGGATGGCATAGAAGGTAAGTGAAAATATCTTGGAACAGCAGCTAACAGATGAGTGTTTGTCTCTGAGCTAGCTGCTGTATAGACCAATGCCCAGAGCCTATGCAGTCACTTTATGCAGCTTCATGAATTGGCAGCAAACACATGAAGGAAAGAAAGAATTGCTGTCGTAGAACTGTAGAGAAATGTTGTGTTGGAAGGGATTTCTAGAGGTCACTTGATCCAACCCCTTGCTCAAGAGAGGCATCTTCACTTTAGTTCTCAGGTCGTGCAAGGGGAAAAATAAATTATGTACATGCATTGAAAAATATATCCTTTCCTTGTACTTTTATTGGAGACGGATGCTGTCAAGGAAGGAAAAAGCTGGGATTATGGACCCTTTGTCAATAAGAACTAGCTTTTAACCCTGACTTGATTTCACCAGCTGTCACATTTTTCATTCTAAAGATCAGTGTTTCATAGTAGCTGTAAAGCTAATAAGGTTGTGACAATATCAAATAGCTGATATGACTCACCCTGTTTAGTGTCTGTTGACGGCTCACACTTGGAAGCAGACCTGCTGCAACAAACTGTGACACTGACTCACTTTGTCTGTGAGAGGATCAAAGTGCTGTTTGAGAAGGTGATGCTGTATCCTACAGGCTAAAGTGATGTCAGCACATCCAGGAGAAATTTCTTGTGGCTAACACCTGCACTTAACATTACAGGAGGAATAATTGATCTCTGAAAATTTCCCAGTGGTCAGCTGGAGCTTGATACCTATAACCTGGGGAACAGGAAGCAAAGATTTCACTTATCCTTCCTATTGTGAGGAAGAACAACTTCCTCACTTCCCCATCTATAAAAAGACAGACACTACTTTTTTACTTTTCTAGTATGTTGCAAAAATCACACTAATTATGGATTGTGAGACGCTCAGATATATTTTTATGCATCTCATCAACTTACCGTTGAGGGGAGCACTTACTGGCAGTGATGCCCTTGCTTATTTCTTTTAAAGTTGCTAACTGTTGAAAGAGGTTTCCAAGGCACTAATGATTTTAGAGATTTTACAAATTCTTATTGCTATGTTAGAGCTGTACAGCTCAGGCAATGGTAACTTTGCATACTACCTCCTTCAGCAGTTGTATATGTCTCTGCAAAGGTCACTGGAAAACAGAAAAGTAATAGAGCTTTCATGAAATGAGAATGAGATTGCATCATGTGAGCTTCTGAAGCATGGAACAGATTGCTTACCAATATTTAATTAAATTATCTTTTTTTTTTTTCCCCCTCCTAGCTGAGGAGTATTTGTGGTATTTTAAACAACAACAACAACAACAACAACAACAAAATCTTCCTAGTTATTTCATAATCTTTCCTGGAATTAATGGAATGATACTTCTGTAATGCAAGACAAATTTTACCGTACACCATTCTAATATTTGATAATATCGGTTTCTGAATTTTTCAAGAATTTATTTTAGAAGAGGTTCACTCTGCTAAGATGAGGATAATTTAAGTATGCTAGGTATATGTGTTAAGTCTAAATTAATCTAAAATACTTTAAGAAGTGCTATCTGCTTTTTGGGATCTACGTTTATTAAATTGTTCACCTGTGTTGAGAAGTCTAGATTCAGATTTGAGTGAGCTAGGATACTAATTCAGCTCAGGTACATGTCTAGGACATAAATACCATACTAAACAAATTTGAGACTCTAATCTGGTTGGGAATGATACTAAATCTAAAGTGTCTAACAGGATGAATTCTTGAAGTTCGCTCTATATTTTTGATTATTTCATCACAGAATTATTTTGAGTGACATCTATGAAAACTGTATATTGAGAAAAACTCTTTAGAATTAAATTGGCATGTGACTGGAAGAGTCCTGGCTGCTTTCTCATTACACAGTTTAAGATGAACAGCGAAGACATGACTGGAAAATTCTTTTTTCATGGCATCTTAAATCAAAGAAGTGAACTCCAATAAAGCAGAAATTTATTAATGCCTCAACCAAACTATATCTACAGAGATACGATAAGTAAAGTTTGTGGAAAATACGAATGGCCTATCTTTTACAATTTTCCTTTCATCAATGTCAGGCTGTATTTCATGTTTTAAGTTAGTTTGCAATTTGTTGTATTTTCTTAGTGTGATTCCATTTCTTATATTTCATTGTCTTTATTTATTTTATTCATAGTTTTCTTGAAAAATTAAAGCAAATAAGTAAAGAAGCTTTTCGAGCTAGATGTATGAAAATGAGTCTGGATTCACTTACTAGGAAAGAATGATAAACAGTTCTGAAGCTTGGTTACACTACAGTGAAGGAACATAAGAAAACTGAAGTGTTTGCATGTAACTCACTCTGGATTTTGTACTGCTTTGAGTACGCAATATAATTTTCATGTCAAGTCACAGACTGTCTATCAGCTTTTATGCCTATACAACTGTACAAAGTGTATATATATATAGAAGCTAGTCTGCTGGGATGCACAGAAAGGGAGGATAAGAAAGTGCACCTTTGAATCCCTCATATTCTCTCCATGGGCTTGCCTATGGCACAGCATTTTCTACATAGCACACACCGACAAAAATGCTGGACCTGAGAAATTCTTACATGACTACTACAGTGAAAGTATCATTAGGTAAAGAATCTAAGCAAAACACCCTTACAAGGGGGAAAGCAAGCACTTAGGCCAGCCAGCCAGCAGAAGGTGTTGCACATTCTAATTAAAAACAAATCCTGTGACAGCTAAGTTCAACTGTGCTGCTTAACTGAGTATGTAGCTTCATTATATTCATAATGCAAAGATGATACCACAACAGAGTTCCAAGTTGCTCCAGGGGAGATTCCGGTTGGAGTCTAGAAGAAAATTCTTTACAATGAGGACAATTAAACATTGGAATAGTCTCCCAAGGGAAGTGGTGGACTCCCCTACACTGGTCAGTTTTTAGACTCAACAGGGTGCTGAACCATTTCACTTAAAACAATTTTTAAAATTTATTCTTTTTTTTTCACTTGAAAGGTTGGACCAGATGATCCTTGAGGTCCCTTCCAACCTGGCACTCCATAATTCTATGAATCTTTTCTGTGAGGTATTCTGGAACACCTTATAGTCAGACAGACATCTTGTCCGACAAGCCAATTCTGAGTACCACAACTCTGTGCTGTACTTTGTAGGGACTGAAAGAAGTCGGAATACTTCCTGAAGACTAGGTCCTAGAGAGACACTGTGATTATCAGCTCAGGGAGTTTACAGTATTATTTTAACTTTCTCATAGTTTTGTCCAGCACCCTGGTAACTTCTATATAAAGACAGTATCAAAAGTAAAGCATCCAGCAGGTAGCATATCCTCTATCTCCACTTCAGAGCCTAAAGATCTTTTGATAAGGATCTTTTTTTTTTTCTCTCTCCTGTTTCCATCATCCTTATGTCATGACTACTTTTCTTTAAGGTAGATCACTGCAGTCCACATAAGGAGGATCCTCCAGACAACCTTTTTTATGCCAGTCAGTCAATATATCATAGCAGGTGGGTAGCTGAAGTCAAAGGATAATTGCCTACATGTATGTTTCAGAACAAATCCAGTTCATGTCTTTGAGAAGAACATACACTTAACTTGCTCTTGCAACAGTGTCCTTAGGAAGTCAAGGACTGAGGCCTTTTCCTGTAGCCAGTCAACATACTTATTTTTAAAGGACTCAGTATCTCCATTGTCATAGTTTATATCCTATAAATAGGATGGTAATGATTAATTGAAACTGCCTTTCCAATTGGTTTAGCTGCATATTGTCCCCAGTTATCTGAATGCTTTTACAGAATATATTTGTTCTTATTCAGTCATTTAAGACTTCATTGATTAATTATGTAATAAGATCCTTACTTTAAAAAAGCCTCAATTCAGTAAGGATAAACTTCATACATATACTTATTTTTAAATATATGCTTAAATCCTGTAGATTTTACTGGCTTTGAATCCTTTACATAAGTTTTCAGTTCCCAACAACTAAAGCGCTTCACAGAGTCTGGGCCTAAGTGTGAATCTAATGAATTATCCTGTAGCTATTGAGACAGAGATAATGTCTTAATTTGTTCTAAACTAAATTGATGGACCGGGGAGATAGTCTCAATTGAGCTAATGAAAATTAGCAGAGACATGATTGGAAAAGCTGTAGTACTTGTCCTGTTTATGTATGTGTGGCCATGTCAGAAATTGATTTCACAGGAAAAACAGAAATGAGGTATTCTGAAAATGAAACTTCTGTAGAAAGGTAATAAAAGTAATTTTTAACTTCCTTGTCAGTTATTAAGAGGAGGAAAGGGTGTGTACAGAGTTGTGTCTGAAAGCTTGCTAGATGGCCTTGTTGGTCAGAGAAAGGAGTTAATTAAAGTTTAAGTTTTTCCTTTCGAGTCAAACTGTTCCTCTGAAAGCTATTTTGTTTTCTGGAATTGTTAGTGCTTTTTGCAATTCTTCTATGACTTGTTGCTTTCTACAAAGTTCAGTTTAGATTTAGCAATTCAAAAAATTGCCCTGACTTATTTTCCAGGCATTGCATGCTGCCATTTATTATTTTGATGTTACTGGGAGGCAGGGTATGCATGTGTGTGTGTAGAACATGAGATGCTTGAGAGCTAAAGAAAATAATTGCATTTTCCAGATCTATGTCAATATGCTTTAGAAATATTGACAAGCTTGGGAACAGCAATGAAATGTAAATGGTTCTATATAGGAATAGATGTTTGGAGAGCAACTGTTTTCTCAAAAAGGAAATGTAAGGGAAAGCTTCAGCTGGGAAATGTAAGAGTTTTGATGTTAGCTGAGAACGGTAAAAATGGAAGGACAATTAGGTCAGGCAGACAGGGGATGCCTCACCGAGGACAGTTTCACAAAACAATCTAACAGTGCAATCTGAAAACACGGATAGTAGTTTCCCAAAGTAAGGAACAAAGCTCTTAATATATGTCTATCAGTATCTGTCATGTCAAACCCAATAGTTTTTCAACAGGCTGTAATTGATTTGGATTAGACTTCTTTTTGTTTGTTTATTTTTGTGAAATGTTGAGATTGAAAAAACAAACAAAGCAAACAGAGGTTAATGTCATTGTAGTGCACAGTATCTTACCATACAAGCTAATCTGAGTGGGCCAACCTTGCTGACTTAAAAGAAAACTCTTGATGAACATCACGCAGATGGAAAGAGATGAAAAAATCAGTCCTCATGGTTTCAATGTTAAATGCTAGTTTGTTGTAAGAAGGGGAAGCTAAATTACATGTTAAGTATTCATAACTCTATGCAAACTTGAGCTTGAAGAAAATGAAGCAGCAAATCCATTATAACACATAAAATTATTTCTGCCATGAATTATTTGCCAGTTACCTCTTGCTTCAACATATATGTCAATATCTCACTAATAATTAAAATCTCAAATGCATCCAAGAAAAATTGCAAGGGAGGATGCTAGTTTTTAAAAATAAGTTAACTAATCAAAATATTTTAATTCAAAATGTCTTGCCTGATAATTTTTTTTCCTAGTGTGATAAAATGAAAATGTCAATTTAAACTAAATCTGTATGCAAATTAATGGATTGGCTTTTCACTCTACCTTAAGTTGCAATGACTTCACGTGAACTTATAGCTCCACTAAAATACCAAAAGATACTCCATCTTCTAACCGCAGTCAGTTATCTGTTCATGTAAAGGGACTGAAAGCAATCAGTAGGGCAGGGCCTCGAGGGCACTAACAGGCCTTTCTAGACCTGACCCCCCTGCAGGGCTTCCCTCTACCCTGCCCATGGCCCAGGGCCCATCTCAGCCCAGCCTGGTACTGTTGGTCTCTGCCCCAGTGACACTGTCAGATGTTGGTGTCCAGCTCCAACAGACCTGCCCTGCCTGGTCACAGGCCCCACTGAGCCAGGCCCCACCACCAGCCCGCATCCCGTGCCAGACTGGCCCATTCCCAGGGAGCTGGCTGATGCCAGGGGCTTCCCCACAGTTCCCTAGCCTGCCAGGCTCCCTGGATGGGGTGGTGAGATGGGACCTGGTTGGCGAGGTCCTGCCCAACAGCACTGCGGTCCCCCACTGCTCCTGGTGTCCCAGCCCTGCGGGAGCAGCCAGCCCTTGTGCCTGCTGACACAGTCTTAATTAAAGATAAAATCTTGCAAAGTGGCCATTCTGTATAAAAAAGCCAATATAGACATGCTGCTGAAATGAGATGACATTATAGCTTTAGGCCCTACTACCAGTTCCTCACCTTTCCTTAGCACTGAATGTCATTCTCAGTGCAGGCATTTTGTGTTGTGTAAAGCAGCCATCTTTTATATCACACATTCTGAGCACATCATTCTGAAAAGGAGAGAAATTAAGTATCTGGGTAGTGCTAAAAAAAGATGGAGAGAGTCACAGTGTCAGGGGAAAAAAAAAAAGTTTTTTTCAGTCTGCATAAGCATCTTAAGCACCTATAGTGTTTTGTGGATATATTCATTATACTTACACTAAGTGTTCTGTGCTGACTTCCTTGCTACTCAGACTTAGCACAGCTTGTATGCAAAACAGGTAATACAGAAAGACCGTTTTTCTAGTCTAAATAAAAGTTTGCTCTACAATTTTGGTTTTGAAGAAGTTGTTACGAAAAAGAGAATGGTCCAAATAATATAGTGTGCTTGAAAAATAGAAAGCTAACGTCAAACTCTATGTTGCAAGAGTATGTCTTTCTTGCCGTACCAGAGCTTTTCTCTCAGATATGTTTAATTTTTATTTTTTTTAAAATCACATCTCTCTTGTTGGATTTTCCCATCAGCTGTTTAATTCCATCCCAGGTCTAATTTCAGTAGAGAAGATATGGTGGCCTGCTATACACGTATCTGTGTACATGCCCTGGGGAGGCCAGGAGGGGATCACTCTGCTCAGGACTCTAGTGTAATGAATGAAGGAACTGGAGAAGCACATGTGCATTGGTCATTGTGAAAAGGCAGCAAAGAAACACTTTGCCTCTAGATTTTGACCCCTTGAATATAACGAGCTCCTTTCACAGACCACTAAAGCAACTAGTGAATAGTATTTTGCCATTAATCCAAACTGTCTAATAATTTAAAAATTCCTGTGATACCTAGAAGTCAAATCCAAATTCAATGAAATCCCTGGTGTCTCCTTTCTCTCTCTCTTTTTTTCTGATCCTTTTTGGCTTCTCATCCCACTAATAAGTAATAAAAGAATTGTTATCCCTCTTAATAAGGTATACTCAAGGCAGACTTTTCAGAAATTATAGTTTCTCCGTATGTTTTGTTTCTCTAGAGACAATTTTGTTATGTCATGGACACTAAGGTTAATCCTACACAACACAGATATTTAATAGACAAAACCTTTAGATCTTCAATACTGCAAAACTGTCTCATTGCATAGAATTTCTCTCATTTTCAAATACAACAGGAATTAAAATAATAGAGGGAGGAAGGAAAAAATGAGAATTACACTAAAATTAATGATAACATGACGTCATTCCAGAATTGTGAAATAGAGGACTGCTTTCATCCTTTATTTCTCAAATCATGCTACAAAGAAGACTTCACATTTGGATCAGGAGAGGAGTTGGGGTTTGGGTAGATCTTTTTTTGGTGTGTGTGAGAAACAGGAGAGAAGATAGGCACATTTCCAGAGGTGCTACTGACAATTTTGTAACGGACTGCAATATAAAATGTGCCGACTGCACAACATGTAAACCTCTCAGGGCAAACCTCCCTGACTCACCTCCTAAGTCAATGCCTTGGAACTCATGGTGATGTAGCAACAAGGAGTTACTTTTCACACTTCTCTTACACAATGCCAGGAACATTTCTGTGTTTCTCAGTACCTTAATTGCTGATGCTGCCCAAAAGCTCATGTAAATCTAGCTACCCTCTTTTCTTCAGAGAGAGTTCTGGACTATTGCCATTGGGACACTTTGGCTATGCAGATCTGCTGAAGGAGAATTTATGCTGTTGCTGTGTATCATTCACCTACCTCGCAAATAAATAGAACATTTTAATCTTGAAGCTGCTAGTTTACTACATCTACTTAGGAGCTGTACAGAAAAAAACAAAATATCTTTAAAATAAAAATAAAGTCTGTGAGGAAGCTGAAGGGAAGGAAGACAAAAAATTCATTTTAGAAAACACAGACTCTGGATTCAAGTGTACCGTCCAGGTGTTTACAGTGTGAGCAGAAGATGTGACTGTGTAATGTGTGATAATAGTTCTTTTTCTGTAACATTTGTTCTCTATCAGATATCCTTGTGCCTCCCTATTATATTTAGATGTCTAGTGCAGGCAATTTTAGGACCACTTTAGTGAGCATGTTTTCTCTCTTAAAAGAACGCACAGAGGGTAGTTTAAGATAGGAGATAAAGAGAGCACTAAATCTAGAAGGGCTTTAGTGTTGTAAGTCCAAAAAGGCAGTTAACAGAACTTCCTCCTCTAAGAAGATTTTTCTTCTAACATGTTTCACTTTACACGCGCTACCTGTGAAACGTACCTAGAGAGGAAAATGATTTGTTTTCTGTGGCTTGTTTTTCTCTGCTCCTTATGGCATCACGTGCATTTGTGTGAGATGAGTCCAGTGAGCTGCCCAGACTTTTACCTGGTTATGTTTATATTCAGAATAACTAGTGTTATTAAATACATACTAGCCTAAGGGTAGGGCAAAAAATGGCATCTTTAGAAAGTCTCTCACTGATTTAGTAAACAGTATTTTGCAGTCACTTAGATGCGTTTTCAAATTTTCAGTTTTGTTGCTTTTAATGTAAATAATTTGATAGTTTTGAAAGAAAATCAAATTTGTGAGTTGTCACTTTAGAACTCTTTGTTACTTTAGGAATTATTAATGATTTTGGGTACTCAATTTGACGCCTTAAAAGGACTTGACTTATTTTTTTGGAAGGCAGTATGATTTTGAAAGAATTTAGTGTAGTTATCACTGACCATCCTGACTCATACCTTTTGGAGCAAGACTGTCTGAAAAAAAGGATAGTATTTTCTTTTGTGCGTGTTGCTTGAGCACTGAAGTTTCCTGGAATAAATATTTTTTTTGAGAAGAACAAGAGAGTGGCTGGATGGGGGTGAAGTGAGTGAGCATCTACTGCTATATCTACATGTTGTTGTTTAAAATATCTATTTTGGAGAAAAAAAAGTACTATGGTTATAGATAGCATGAAAAGCTTTTTATATGTTGTTTTATAATAAAAGGTTTGTGTTCAATGAAGTATTTCATATGGCTTTCCCAAGAATACTGACACTCTGTGTACTGAGTAAAGTGAAGAATTTGGAAACGGAGCTGGCAAATAAATGCTGCTGAGCTACTGAAAGGAATGGATCAGGGGTGCTCACTGCAGAAACATTGAGGGAAATAATCTATTCTGTTTTCTGTTCTGTTAGGACTGCTGCAGCCAGTCCAAAGCTGAATATGTGGATATAGAACTCATAATTTCTGATGGAGATATTTCTATACAGTCCACCTTTCCCCAAAATTTGATAGCTCACTAATATTTTAGCTATCAAATTCTGGGGAACGAGGAGAAGATTCAAGTCTGTTGAGCAGGTCATTGTCATAAATTTATTTTGCAGAAAGGAACAAAAGAACGGTAATTTGCTTGTTCTGCTGTTCTAGTGACTTTTCTGATGTACATACCAAGTTTTGTTACATTATTTCATGTGGCTTTTAGTTCTGTTTCCAAGGCACTATTTCCAAACTATAGCAGGAGGATACGCATGAAATCCGAGCTTCAGTGGGAATACTTTCCCTGATTTTACAGTAGAGTCAAGATCTCATCCTGACTACTATTTATTTCTACCTATATAAAATGTTGTGGTCCCAATAGAGTGAAGTTTATTGTTAGATTAGCATTTACTGTGAGATTCTGTGCTCAATGGTGTATAGACATTGAAAGATTTTCATTATTTTAAAGTGATTCCTTTCTTCCTGATGATCATAAATAACTCTATCAGGGGCCCAACACCAAAGTCAGTTGTTTTCTCTCTGTCTTTTTCCATACACTTTTATTTCTCTTTGTTGCATACATATTTGTTTTATTGTTAGGATTATTCAGAAGAGTTATCATAATGTAGATCAGATGGTTGATTAAATCGCAGCTGGCTTTTAAAAATATTTATAAAATCTCAGCATGCTTTTAAAAAGAAAACACATAAAGAGTTTCATGAATTCTGAAAAAAAATATACAAACTACAGTATGGGGAATCGTTCTTTTGCTCTTGTTAATTTTCATAATGTTTGGGTAGCAGTTCCCTCTATGAATAGAAAATATTAGATATTGCACAATATTGCTAATCTTCGATTCACTGCTCCTTTAAAATTATTTTACTGGAGGAAAAGGAAGAGAGAATGTCAGGTAGGAGGAACAGTGGATTTCAATCACTTGTACTGTTGCTGTTAGTAATCGGTTGCTTGGCCAGCAAGGTTATGGTTTTTGATGTTGTGATAAACCACTATTTTCAAGATGCCAGATTTGGTCCAAGAATCTGAGTGGGGAATTTTATCCCAATAGTTCATATAATCAACTGCGAAAGCCTCCAGCTGTCAGTTGTTTTCTGCTTCCCTGCCCATCACAAGCAAAATACTTTCACTGGTCGGAAATCTTCTTCCAGATGGTGCACGTAGCTTTAATTTTGAATTTGTCTGATGAAAGAGGTAGTGAATGATTAAGCACTCACTAAGGTAAGCTGTAGGTTGTGACTACTGTTTTCTTGAATAAATAGAGCAAGGTGTTTAATCAAGCAATGAAGTGCCAGAGACATGTAGCTATACAATCTTGATGTCATGATACCACAGACATTGCTAACGCAGTCTCGTTTGAGCCTGTCACTTCACCAGAGGACATGGTGTGAAATACTCATTCTGAGTCTCTGCTAGGGAGCCATAGGAAGGCTCAGACACTGCCAATCACTATATGCTTCATTTACCCCCATGAGCTACAGAAGTTAGTATATCCATAATTCTAGAATTTGAGTGTGCATTGCAAATTCCTTTTCACTGCTTGTAAGGACCAGTGTAGCATCTGGAGGCTTGCACATGTTCGTCATGTAATCCTAGCCAGGCAAGCACAAAGTGATGTTGCAGTGGTCTTGTTGGATTTTTTTCAGGAAACATTGTACTTTGCATGTCGTTCCTGATACACGTATTTCTTTCTGAATGTTTAGAAAAATGTGTATGTGTGAAGAGACAGCAAATAAAATAGTGATGTCAAATGAAGATCTCTGCTGTAAAAAGGCAGTAAACTTGAGACTGATAAATCTTGATGAAAAAGCTTTTAGTGAGGTTATAGGTCCTCAGTTTTGCCACTATTTCTTTAGCTTTGCTCTCAGAAAAATAGCTCACTCGCCATGAAATAGTGATGCCTTTCTGTCCCTCTTCCCTTGGATAGTTTGGCTGCCAAGTAAGCTATTTTTTACAGAGTGAATGAATGGAAGAATGTAGCCATGTATCTTACTGCAATAATCTAAGCAAGGTTCTCTACAGAGCCTTGGAAGTGGCCCTCATGCTCTGAATGGCTGGGGATCAAAGAGGGAAAAGCTGTCATGTGCATCTCTGAGGCCTCCCAGGGACAATTAGGGCCTCCACAAGATCTGGGATTATACTTCTTGACCATATAACCAAATCATGTGTGTCTTTTCAAGTTTCTACTCTCATTGTTTCATCTTTTATTTTTTTCAAACTACATGATTAGCTGCTAAAAGTCTCCTCAACTAGGAGAAAAGCTAGAAAAGCTATAGATACATATATAAGATACATTAGTCCCACAATATGTCCTTCTCCACCAGTCAGCTCAAACTTCAGCTTGTATGTAGCGGCACTTTCTTTTCTACCAGGGACACAGATGTACTAGAAAAGATGAAGTCAAGACTGTATCCCAGCGAGCACACATTTTAGGTAGTGTTAGGATGCCCGCCTGTCAGGTATGGCATCCAGGTGGTGCTTCCCAAGTAACCAGCCTATCTCCTGCACAAATATCCAGTGTGTCTTGGTAGGAGTTTGGAGCACAGTTACAGTTTGTCCCTAAGTAAATAATACACAATTAGAAAAAAAAAGTCCACTTACTGCTCAAATATAATACCATGGGAAAATAACATGAGAAGTGGGTAAACAGACTGTACAGAGGAAAACTGTAACACTCTGAAATACCCTGTTTGGTCAAGAAAGATGCCTGATGGCTGTGATACCTTGTGGGGATTAAAGACTAAAAATGGTTTGAGGCTTTTCACAGAAGCACAGTATGTTCAAAGGGAAGAATACTTTCAAGTTTGACTCCAAATATTGAAACTAAATTTAAAGAGTATGAATTTTCAGAAATTGTGATGAATCCATAAGCTATTAAAATGCTTTCTGTGGCCTCTGGTAGAAAAAAAAAAGACAAAGTAAGCATTCCCAAAACTGTTCAATAATTAAATGTGCGTTTGAAGTGATATTTTTTCCCTGCCTGCTAAATACACATTTAAATTGAAAGTTATATAACCCTGTAGAAAAAAGGCTATGGCACAGTCTAATCTTGAATTATGTGCAGAATGGTTACAGCCAAGATCACCTTAATATATCTATTTTAGCCTTAACACTCTGTGAGTGCTCTTTTCTCATCTTGAAGAATTGCTTCCGATGAATTGTAAAATACAAGAGCTATTATTTTGTTTTGTGGCTCCCACTAACAATTTTGGATGGTACAATTGAAGGACAGGCTTGGTTGACTAGGATCACATTTTTTCTTTGATTTT
The DNA here is from genome assembly GCA_013396935.1 of Baryphthengus martii. NCBI lineage: Eukaryota > Metazoa > Chordata > Aves > Coraciiformes > Momotidae > Baryphthengus > Baryphthengus martii. Next base: position 292,530 of record VWZK01003742.1, on the reverse strand, counting down.
TGTGCAGTGTGTATGTTATTGTGAGCTGCTTCACTGTAGGCTATCTCCGAGAGTCTGAGTGCTGCACCAGGGAAACATGTATGATATAAAGACAAAAGAGAGAGTTCAAGAATGTGCAGCATTGATGGCAGGGGAAGAACCAGTGTGGAAATCAGGATTTTAATTCCATAAGGAGCTCTGGATTACTTCCATTTTAAAGGAGAATATCCCTCTCTTCACTTGAAACATTTTGCTTTCATAAAAAACAGGATGTTTTGTTCCCATTTCAACTTTCAAAAATATTTTAAAATATTAACAATTAGAAGAGCATTCCAAATAAGAAATCAAAACACCTTATTCTAAAACTTCAGTCTTCTCAAAACACTGAGTTGAATATTTTTTTTCTATTAAATTCTTTAACCAAAACAGTCTCATTTCTGCCACTTTGTTTGGTTTTTTTTTGTTGTTGGTTTGGTTTTTTTTTGTCTGCTTTAGTTTTGACTTTGTATCTTTTGTGTGTTTGTTTGTTTGCATGTATGTCTTTTGTAGAGACATACCCAGACTGAAAAAGTTCACTTGGAAACTTTGATGGCCATACTCCTGGGTTCTGTAAACCTCAAGTGTTACATACACATATATACAATTCTTTGAATTATCATTTTCTTAATCTAGTCCCAAAACCCCAATAAATGTTAAGGGAGGCTTCAGTGATATTCCAAGATTCTTCTTGTTTCTGACCATGCCTGTGGAGCTACAAGGCTGTTAGGTACTCACTTGCACTGAATAGTCACCACTACATATGTCATTAAATATGTACACATCCACATCAGCAACTGACTGCTCCCCTGATGCCAAAGCCTACTCGTTTTAAACAACAAGAACATCAGGTTAATATTGGATATGTTTTCTGTCCAAAAAAAAAAATAAATCAACTAGTGTTTCCCATTTCCTGTTACAGTCCTAAAAACTAGATATGGCATTTAACGTTGATGGTTTGGGTTTGAATTCATACATAGAGCCATAGAGATTAAATTGTTCACTCAGCTTTTGTTAATGATTGTAAGTATTTTAAAAGCTTTTCTGAGATCTTGCTCAATGCCATTGCTTCTCTAAAGCCAGCAACTTGCCAGAACAGGATTTTAGAAATACTGGGTAAAACATCTTGACAAGCTAAACATTTTTTAAAAAGCAGAGTAGGAGGACTCAGTTGACTTACTGCGAGGTACAGTATCTGTACACTGTTGAAGATAAGCAGTGCTACATAGATCAAGGCTGGTGCCAGGAAGCTGCAGATTCTGGACCCAGTCTCATTTAGCAGCATTAGAGGCTACTAAACAAAACTATCGACTACTGAAACCCAACCTAAAAACAAAGAGCCTTTTTTTTTTTTTTTATAAGCCAGAAACCAGTGTAATCTGTCTGGTAGATATACAGAAAGCTTATCTAGTTCATTTCATGTTCATCTAAAGTTGATCCACTTAATTATTTCTTCCATTAAAAAGCCACTGCTGCTTTTTTTCTGGTTGGAAAAAGTGTCCATGTTGCAGGAGAGACATTTTATGATCAGAGGACCTGGGATTAGAAGAACTATCATTTTGATATTGTAGATTTCTGTTTGGAGGCAAATTGCTTTTCAGCATGTAGAAAATTTTTATGCTAGTACGCATCTGTGTTCTGAAATAATTTCAAACTCTGGGTTGGTAGCACATGTTATAGTCCAAAGAATCAAAACTGTTCATTTTGGATATAAAAAAAAATCCTCCAGTTTTATTAGAAAACAAGAAAGCTCATGGCGTAATAGGTCAATTTAACGGCATTGTTTGCAGTAAAGCTGACATTTCAGGCATAATCTACAGGGCTCACTTGAAGTAGGTCATTTTGCTGGGCGGAGAAGGATTTGATATATTCTTGTATATTACTCTGTCAAATTGGATTAGAATATAATAAAATGGAAACTGTCAAATAAAGGCCTTTGGGATTGCTGGTTATGCAGTGTAATAAGATGCACAAGGAATTAAAGTGAGTGTACTCTTCAGAAGTATGACAAACTTGTCATGTGTAGTTGTGAGGACCTTCCCTTTTCCCAGTATGTTTCCTTGGTTTATCCCTCCTGCGCTGCAGTTTTTGTTGATCTACATTGAGTGGATTTCCTTCAGTAAGTCTGCTCAGCACTTGTCTGTTTTGTAATTACTGTTACTTGAAAGAAGAGGCTATTCAAAGATAAAATAATGGAAAACCTTCTACAGTGGATACAGTTTCTGTTTGCAACCATAAACTGGCCAACGGTGCTCAAAACTTCACTAAAATTTCTGTCAGAGATTCACTAGTATTGACTGCTGGCCTGCTTTGGAGTGCAGCCACAGGAGTATTGACTTCAGGAACTTCAGCGATAGCTTCTAGGATTCAGATTCTGCTGTCAGTCTGCGAGATATCTAAGCTACACTGACAAGCAAATGTGCTGAAATGTGGTTTCTGAAATGATGCTTGGAGGGTTTCTCATAACTTTATAGAGTAAATTCTAACCTTTGACATTTTGGAAATGTTAATTAGTAAGCTGAGTACTCCACACTTCCATTTATCTGATACTCTTATCTCAGAACTCATGTTAGACAAAACTGGATTGTGTCTTCTATGTACTATGAGTCATTTGCTTTGAAAAGGTCTCTGTTAGATGAAAACCCAGTGACAAGTCTTGATGGCAGGTCATGTGTTTTGTTTGGATAAACAGAGTTACACTTCACATGGGAATTAATATTGGTAGAAATTAATAAATGCCTCATGTTTCAGTCCTGAATTTAATTTCAGAAATTCCAGAAAATCTCCATGCAAACTATCTGCTGCCTTACATATATTTGGAATGGGAAGTGATTAAAAAGAAAATGCCGGAGCCAATCTTTCACCTAAGTTAAAGCACGGAAAAAGGACTAGTACCTAGCAAACGAACTCCAGTGTGCAAGTGCATTCCACTTTCAGTTGATTGTAAAACTGAAAAGTTGAGCTTGGGACACTTAATGCTGTACGAAGGCAGACTTTCACTTGGAATGACTCTCATCTGCTCTGTCAGATTCTTACTTTTCCTTTGCAGTTGAAGAGCAGTAACTTCTCATAGAAAAGCCAGGTTCATCCTTCCCTGGCACGGAGTGTCCATGCCCCTGCCTGTGCCTTGGGTGAGGGAACTGCTAATGCTGCTGCTACAGTTCAATCCTAGTGTGGAAGAAGATTGCGCAGCAGGTCCACAGCATGTTCCACACATGAATATGTAACACTGACTGAGAAATCACTTAAAACAAGGATAATATCAACTTTCAAATGGAAATTCCAAACAAAACAAAAAAATTGATTTAATCAATTTGGTCTGTAATACGGGCACGCTACCAGAGCACAGAGGTGTAAGGTGAGGGTCTGAATTCAGGGACGTACTTTTCTCGGAACGTCCTTTGCTTTTCAATGGCCTCTTACTCTCAGCTAAGCATATGCTTAAATGCTTTCCTGAACTGTGGTCTAACAAATTTACACTTTGTCTTACTGTTAATGATGTTTGGTTTATTTGACCCCAAAATGTGCACTCCATTTGAGTACGGTTTGACATGAAATATTTACCAACTCTTGGCAGTAGTAACTTCACCTTTGTGCGTTTCTGTAATGTATCATTCTCATTGAAGGTCTACTCTCCATAGGATGTGTGTGATTAATTTCTAATAGCACTACAGTGAGGTTGGCAGATGCTTTGAGAAGAAAGCTCTTTCTTTTCCAAAACTATTTCTTGTGGTTTTGTACCTAATCGCTAATTGGATTCCTGCATAGAATTTGATACTAGAGACATTGGGATAACAGAAATGTAGATGTATTTTATAAGTTTCTCATTTCCATATGTAACAAAGTGACGCTAAACAAAGAATTAAACCCACAAATCAGTGTGTTTCATTGCTTTTGTGGAACAGCATTGTCTGATGTCTGTTTGCTTGGATGATAGACGTGGTGTTATCTCACTTCATGTGAATATCATCTTTGGTAGGACTGAAGATCGCTACATAAATGTTGAATCTGCAGTTCTGGCTGACTAGTATGTTGTGATTTATGTGGGAAATCATGCAAAACACAGAAAGACAGGCAAAATAAGAAAAGTAGTATTTCCTTAAGTAAGTTTTAGATTAAGTGAGATTAAGAGAAAAACATTATCCATCTTTTCTACCCTATCAGGAGCGCAATGACTAAACCCACATAAGACTTTCTTTAATACAACTAAAGACCAAGAAATGAGGACTCAAAAAGTACTCAGTTTCCCTGGATTAAGGTCAAAGCTTGAGAAAGACAAGAGAACAGAGTATTTTCCTTCATAAATGTATCAGACTATTCCAGTTATAATCAGATTAAGGAAGTAAATTCAGAAACAAAAAAATTTCAAGAAGAAAAATTATAATACTTACATTGGTGACATATTCAATATCCTTCCAAATATTACATTCTCTTGGAAAATCTGCCAAATCTAAAAAATTATCCACTATCACTTGGCCAATCAAGTCATGCCTGGAGAATCTGTCAAAGTCATACACAGAGAAATGGAGTTTCCTTGCGTTCAGATCATTGTATGGGACAGGAAATAAAAAAACTTCATCAAATACCGGATTTAGGGTTTTTCTGTGCACTTTAGTCTGGTGTTTTGTTTTCCTATCAGGAAGCAAATATATCTTCACATATGGATCTGAAGTTCCAGAGAAGTCCTTTGCTGGCAGGTTGATGGCCTTGTGTATCTTCACTATAAGCTGCTCTAAATCACAGTCGTATTTCAGAATGAAGTTCAGTTTTCCACATGCCTTGCTATTACTCCTCCGGCCATCGTCTGTGTCCACTGATCTTTGTTTATAGAGTTCTGGCTTAATACGGCCAATCCCCGTCAGCTGCTCCTGTTTCTGAACCTGCTGGATGTTGAAGTCGGGGTTGGAGAGGTTGAGCTGTCTTCGGATTGAATTATGCCTTAAGTGAAAATGAAAGAATGGAAACGGATTGTGTTGAAGATGATAAGAATCTGTGCGCACACACACCAAATCCTGTTCTCATTTGACCTGTTCTTGTAATGTACAATAGGGGGTCACATTTTTATTTGGATAAAGTGATAAAGCATGATAGCAACAGTCGTGAGAACTCACTTTCAACATTATATGACTGCTAATTTTCTGTTCTTATGTCTCAGGCTAGTGATTTGTACCTTCTAAAACCAGCTGAAGAAAGCGGCAAACACAAATTCATGGCCATTGCAAATCCAAAGGGTCTGCCTTATTGGCAAGTATAATGTGATATGATAAGAACTGTAGCTGATCTTATCAGTTACCATTTTCAGCTAAATCCTTTGGATTAATGCCTATGAAATGAGTTTCATTATGTAAAAGGCAGCAGGATCGGGCCTATTATGCCAGTTGAGCTTGCTGATTTCTGGTTCTAAGGTAAAGCTGGACAAAGGAGAATACTTCCTGACATCTCTGCATTTTCATTACTTGTTGATCTTTACAACAACTTCATTTACAAATGAGCTGTTCTGGTTTGAAATGGTTTGTTGATCACCCCAATAACTGTTTTGTTTTCTGTCTCATACCTGGTGCAATAAACTGGTACTTTGGCTGAAGAGCTCCTTTAGTTTCATTACTCTGAGGAGAGACAGTTGCTTTTAGCTTCGGTCAGTGAAATTTATTACTTGGATCCACTCAGTTATTGTGATTGAGATTTCCACTTCATGAGACGGTAACAGAAATCAAATTTGTAAACTCTTTTGGGGTAGTGGGATGTGAAAGTTGGATTAGGTAAAATCCAAATCGTATACAAGTTGTATTCCACCTTTTTGTCCTATTCATATTCAGCAATCATTCATGGAGTACCATGAGCTGTGGTTGAACACAGGAACACATGGCAAATGCTAGCACAGGATTAGTCCATAGCTATTTCTGTTCAATGTAAATAATAATAGTTCCTCTGCTATCACTGATCATTCATTCCTTGTAAATATGTATAAACATGCTTAAAGCAGCAACAGTCTTGTACATGCTGCCCTATTTTTTTCTCATGTTGCACAGTAAGTACATACTTTTATAGCTATACATTAGTTGTTTCCGTGATAAAATATTACCATGTTAGCATGTCGCAAAAAAAAAATAAAATTATTGTTCGGCTCTTAAGCTCCTCACCACACTGGTGATCCTTAGCAAGGATCGTAGCAAGGGCAGGTGCCTGCTGTCTGTGGCCACTCAGGAAAGTCACAGCTGGCTACCCAGTTATGCCAGAGAGCAGCAGAGACAAACATGAACAAATGACGGATGCAGTACAAGGAAAATGGGCCCCTCTGGCTCATTATAGTCTTTTGGAGAAGAGCTGGGCAAAAGTAAGAGACAATGAGAGACGTGAAAAGTAAAGCCTGTATCAGCAAATGGTACAGGGTAGGGGTGGGAGCTAGACAAGTCAGAGAGCCAGTCTAACACCTGCTGGAGAGAGCCAGGCTGGGAACAGTTGCCAGAACAAATATCTACAGAGATACACAGGAGTGAAAACATTATCCATGCACTCAGGATACCGAGCCGAGATCTTTTACAGGTTGGGATTGGTGCTGCTGCTTGTGATTAAGTATTAGAATTGCTGCCCCTTTGTAACAGAGGAAGCCTGTGTCCAACTCAAACCCTTCATAGTATCAGACACACATGAGAGCTCTTGGTGTTACATGCTGGATATGAATCTTCTGTCGTTAATGAATCTCATGCTGTGTCTGTTTCCCAGCAGTTTGAAAATAGCAGCACCAGCCCTGTACTGTACTTCTGGCCTATCAGTCTTTCATTGGAATTCGGTGTTGTGTGTGCTAGGGTGCAAGCTTCGGTATCCATAATTATGGCTTTGACCTTCCCATAGATTCCTACAACATCAGCCCAAGCCATTCTTATGCTAATCTAAGGAGGAAGGGCACTGGAGCTTTTGCTGCATAGCATTAATAATATTCTGGGGACTACTCAAATTCTTTCTGAGACACATTTTGGACAACTGGCAGCTAGCTGCTGTCATCTTACCCATGCTCAGGTGTGGCTGCAGGCAAGAGTCCTGGCTAAACTTGCTCTCTTAGATAGCCAGAAAGGAGACTCGCAAAAAGACATTGGGCTACTGCTGTACTTCCTCCAGCTGAAGAATATCTGCTTTGACTCAGAAATTTACTGGCTTTTCATACCCTGATCCTTTTTCTTATTGTGTTAAATAACATCCTTTTATCACTTGCCCCTGCACATCCTCTCACTCTCTCTCTTTCCTCTTCCCTTCCTGTCCTCGTTCTCCAGTTCCACTGGAGACCTCACTGACTCTTGTTCCATCACTTTCCCCCCAACAGTCATTCTGGCTAAAATCTATGATTCTGAATCCTGTTTCTAATTCTTGCAAGTGTTTCATTAGCCTACCCTACTTTTCCTCTTTGGATTTTTTAAAAATCCTTGTGAAGATATTACTGAGCATTCAGCATCAGTGCTAAATGCAAGTGAATGTGCTTTACAAGCTAAATCTAGACTGTTCTGGTGCTTTAAGGGACATACAGTGCTCTGTCTTGTCCACCTTCTGAGGGAGAGACACAAGTGAGATAGCAGTTGATAGAAGAGTGAAATAGCGTTGTGATCCTGTCCTTTTAACCTAAGAAATTTGTGCACCTCAGAGCATAACTCGGTGGTTTTGTGAGTTTTTTTTAAGAATGTTGCAAGTGAATTACGCATTTTTAATAGATCATTGTACTGGAGAACCAAGCTGTGCTCTTTTGACTCTATCTGTATTCATTAATATCAGAGAGAAATTGGAGTTACTGACCGAGCAGAAGAGGTTGGTTCAGTGATCTGACGATGCATTCGCACATTGTGTACGCAGTTCTCCTTCGCTCCTGATTGAGCCTCTAACGGAATATCAGGGGAGGTGTGACTGATCTTCATGGAGGACTCCGGATAGGCTGTAGACTGACCCAGATAATCCTCACTGTAGTCATGGTCATTGGTCTCCGTGTCTGTGTAGTTCAGTGATTCTTGTTTGTCTTTGTTCCCAAATGGCAGACCACGCTCTCGCCAAGGGATCCAGCAAAGCTTCCAAGATACGAACAGAGAGACACCAAACAGAGCAAGACCACAGGCTGTGACAACTAAGGAGAGCAAGCTTATTGAGATATCTGCAAATGAGAAAAACACAGGCGTGTCACATCTTTGTGCACTTTGGAGCTCTGCATCTCCAAGGCATATGATATGGGAAGTAAACATCTCGGGATTGCAGAGCTACAAAAATTAAATTCTGGTCCCTGCAACAGTCATATAATAGAAATATATTAAATGTTCTATTCTTTCCCCCCCCTCCCCCAAGAAAAAAATGTTACCGTGTTTTGAATTCAATATAAGGCTTATCTTGATAGAACTTAGTTTATATTTTCCCTCCAAAAGCTGGATGGGATAAAGGGTCACTCTTAAGGGCTGTTCACTTGTTCACTCAACCTTCTACTGGCTAAAAAGGAGTGCTTGCAGAACACTTTGTCTTTTCTTTATTTTCCTTTGATGAAGTGCAGTTTCCTCCACCTCATTTATCAGATCTTAATATTTTCTCTTCCAGAGACTCTTATTATACTTAAACACGCTGAAGCTATGCACACATGCACATACATGACATGAATTTTTTTGGGTATTCAAAAGAAGTGTCTTGTTTAATTATTTTAATTCCCTTCCTTCTAATCCTTGACTCATTCTTCTTTGCAAATTATTTCGGACTATCAATACATTGTTGGCTATTAATTTAGTTTAGGTACCAATATCTCTCTGAAACTGAGCTTTTTCTGGTTTTTAAGTGCAAAGGCTATTTTTTCTGTTTCCAAACTTCCATTATAAAAGGGAATGTGGAAATGAGGTTTTTGTTGGTTTTCCCCACAGGCCTAGCATTATCCTACTCCATAATCATATCAACACAAATAAGGTACAACTGGGAGAGGCTTTTTCTCTGTTTTGCTTTGGTTTAAGTTGCATGTTGGGAAAATGACTCAGTAGAACAGCTGTTTTTATGGTTTCAGTGCTTCTGAAATGAGCTTCTCTGTGGATTACACAATGCATCATGCCTTAAACACATTTAGTAAGAATTCTATTTTACTGCCTCAAATTATAAACACAACCTGATCAAAGCAATTTTTCACACTGCGTGTCGGTTCAGAATGTCAGGCTGCATTTCTCTAGCTAACAGCCAGCCTAAATTTTCAAAGGATGGCATGAGGTTGAAATGTACTGCTCCTAGTAGGACAATTATTTTAGAATGACAATTAAGATGAAACAGCCTCAGTCAGTTTGGGAAAAAAAAAAAAAAAAAAAAAAAAAAAGAAAGAAAGAAAGATGAGTATTTTCAAAAGACTGGAAAAGTCAATAACTTTCTGCCCCTGCTGTGAGTCTCACTCTCACTAGCCAGACAGATTAAATTTCTGCAGAGGGGGGAGTGACACTACCATCAGTTTCATTCAGGAGCTGTCCAGTTTATTTTGCATGCTGAAAACCAATTTTAAACAATTTTAGCCAGCATGGCCTTTTCTGTCTTCTCCCAGTCATATGAAGATAAAGCTCATTAACAGTGGAGACAGCACAGCAGCTGCTTGGAATTATAGCAAAGAGTTTCAGAGCTGAAATTAATTAAAGAAATTCCTCCTGTGCATAAAAGACAATTTGGTAGAAAATAGAATGGTGGTTCTTGATATTTCTGGAATATTTACTGCTAAACAAGTCTGGCAGTGGAGGCAGAGCACAGCCTCTCTGTTTGATTAAAAGCAGAGGAACTGGCATGCAATAGTGAAAGAAGACCTTGAGATTAAAGCAATTTTTCTTCAATTCCCTGGAGGAGAAGGAAGAAATACATCAGAGGTCTACAAAAAGGTCATTTTTTCAAAGAACTGATTCAAGTAAATGATCCAGCATTAAAAGAAATGAGAAACTGGGAGTTGTCAGAACCAGACAGAAGATTACAAGGTGAGAACTGGAGAATGCCCAATGCCAAGGATGTGTGAAGGTGAGGAACAATTTGAAAGGCAGACCAACGGTCCCCTACCTAGAAGATGATTTTAGCAGAGGACACAGTCATCTAGAGAACTGACATAATGAGAAAAAATACATGCGAGCAACATGAACTACTCTTCATTTGGCGAGTTTGAAGGACTTCAATAATATATCTCCACATTTAATAACATATCACTGAGAACCCTTCTCTCCCAGCTTACTTGCAGAGAAGTTGGGCAATAAACAGTTCAGGTAACTTGCCAAGTCAAGGGATTATTTTTCATAATCTTGCTTGTACTTCTTTCTGACTCCTTATGAACCATCTTTGTGTGAAATTTCTGTTTCTGTGGGTGGAAAAGGGACAATCCTACTTCTATGAAATGGAACTGCTGAACAATAATATAAATATTTGGGTAATTAAGTTGTTGTTGCCTGTCTATCAAATGAACTCCTTTCCCAACAAACTGCCTGCAATCTGGTTTAACTTCAAGCTGACAGAGTTTTGCCAGTATTTTAGAAATCCTAACTGGGAGAGTTCTTTTAACAAGTTCTTATTGAAATACAGCAAGCTTTCTTCTCTATGTTCATTTAATCTTCTCTTTTTATTGAAATGAGTATTCAGATATTCCAGTATTATTGTAATATATTGTATCAATATTGTAATAGTGATCTATTGAGTAAAGTTTGGCTAGCAAGAAGTGAAATAAATCTTAGCAATTTAAAATCTTGAAATATGGATCTTTTTAGTCCAATACAAGCATTTTTTTTCTGATTTTAAACCCAACAAATGTTGAAAGACATTCAATTAAAATGATAAAATTAACTTGTTCTGAATAATTATGTTGCTAAACTTTTGGATATACTGAGGCAGATCAGTCAGTTTTTGTGAATGTGATTCTGTCCAAATTCAATGGGAACTTCCAGGTGTTATTTCCTGAGGAAAACTGTTTCTCCTTTCATGAAGTTTTTGTGGCTGAGGAGGAGATTTTAAGGAATATTTTAGATTTTATGTTAGACATCTAAATTCTTTAAAACTAAAGGAAACATCAGTGCTTATTGCTTAAATCCAGCTGTGCTTTTGAGAATTTAAATTCTCTTTCGTGTATATACATCTATGGAGGGTTAGCCATAATTCAGCTCAGTAATTGTATTGTAAGTACAACACTTTTTTAAACCTAGAAGTCCAAGACCCTAAGTTTTCCAGAGGAGAAGCATTGTTAGGATGAAATATCCAAAGTTCTTGCTAAAGTAGTTTTAACCTAATATTGCAGTGTACTTTCATTTGTGCTGGCACTTGTTCAGGATGAAAGATGTCTCTCTGAAAAGACTCCTGAGACAAAGGAATAATTCTCAGCTAATATAGTCTTCTCTGAAATATTCCTGAATACAATTTATTACCCTTAATATCATGTTTAGAAACTTTCTGAGAAATTATTTAAAGTATTGCAGCTGAAAACCAAGGGAGTGAATCTCAGATTATATTAATTTTATTTCCCACATACTCCAACTCTTATCTGCCTGACCCTGAAATTTATGAACGTGGACCAACAAAACATGCCTAAGTGAGAGCAGTGTCAGGGTTTCATATAGTAATAACATTTTCCATTATCTTAAAATGTATTTGTAACTGGGCTTTACCGCTATTTGAGGCTGTTATTAGCTTCTAGTGACTTTTTTTTTTTATTTTTTAGTTATGTGTTCTACATCTTAAGGGCCTTAAGGTATGTAAAGCTCTTGTGCTGGTTAAGAGACTGATCTAATCCTCTGAGTGAACTGCATATATTTTTATTCCTAAATAGTGTTACAAATTCTAGTTTATTAGTGTGTACTTTCTCTTCATCTGCTTCACTTGGGTTACAAATTTGTGTAATGTTTTTTCCAGGTATTGCTTAAAATGAACTAAGTTTCATAAATGAACTATATCAATGAAATATAATCCTAGGACTTCACCATGGTAATTATCAATTAGTTTCAATGTACGTAAATTCCATAGCACAATTTCAATATGAAATCAGAATTAGTAAATGGCCATACAAAATACTCACAACAAAAAATGGATGAGCAATAGAGATTTATTTGCTCAGAATACTTTTCCAGCAGCAATTGCTATGATATAATTCAAAACTGGCACAAGACTGACATAATACTTTACTGGTAAGATCACAAAATTAGAGGTTTAAGAAAAAAAAAAAGTAAATTGTTCGTGGACATTCATAAGCAGGAAAAATGGACTCAAAACAAGAAAATATATTTTTTTATATTATTCTGTAGAAGCAGAAAGGTTTTAGTTTTGCTTATTAAGAAGAAAATTGATGTAAGCAGGCTATGTGTAATTCAGGTAAGGCGACTTCATATTGACATAGTCTATTAATCATAATCAAAATTGTATGTGAGCACAACACTCAAATCTATACTTGCTGAAGAAAACTTATCAGTCTCTATGATGAAGCTTAACATATAATCCGGTAAATTAAACTTGTTCTAAGAAGATTTTCTTCCTCTTTGCACATCTATTTCCTCTTAATGTATTTAGTCTGCCTTAATACAAAGTTCCTTAACACCTTAGCTGACATGTAATAATTCTTCTGAAGTTTGTAAGTGACAAAAAGTGTCTTTACTAATCAGGCACCTTGCTGAATGAGCAGTGGTTTTTAAAGATGGAGTTGAGAGGAGTCGTACGTTCAAGGGCTTGCATTTTTCTTTCTGACATCTTGCAGTAGTATCTACTGACAAAGAATTATGTTGTTCCTCTTGTGAAAACTAAAGCTTCTGTTTCACAAGCAACATGGATACAAACAAAGCATAGTAGAAAATAAAAATTGTTCTGACCGATATACGTAACTGTAATAAGATTTATCCAGGTTCCCATGCCTCAGACTTGGCTCTTCTTGGTTACGAACATATTCTCTGTTTAAGTACTTCGCACAACTGATCAAACATGCAAAATTACTGTATACATTTGGTCTTCTAATATCCAGTGAAAAATACTGTATGGTGTAATCTGGATAAAATGCATAAATAATAATGTAATAGTGTAATCTGGATAAAATGCGTAAATACTAATGTAATGGAAGAGAGGACACCAGTTTTGAAAATACCAGACTGACCAGTACTCTGTGTATAACATGACACGGAGATGGCTTAAATGGCTCCATTTCATCCTGTTAGACAGAATCAGTTAGGGTGCTATATTTGCAGGACAGGAAATGTAGCTGCAGCTAATGAGTAAGAAATCTTCTAAAAGCCATTTGGCATTTGAGATATGCTTGTAGCTTGTTAGCTAAAAGGGCAAGCCGGTGATATGCTGAGTGGGAAAGAAATTTTGGGAGTATACATTTATATTCCAAATTCATGTGACCATCAGGCCGGTTAGGTCCTTCATAGTGCAAAATCTGAGTAGCTGTGCTTGTAAGAGTTACAGTTCCCATGACTGTAGTCAAGAGCTGCAATGCCTATTTCCACCCACCCACTTTCTTGGGGGTACTTAACGTGGGGTATGTTGAATAGAATCAGATTATTTGCTCGGAATAAATTATATGATATACTTCATCTTTTTCTTGCAGGATCATTCACAAAGTGAACTGAGTTGCTAATTAATAATTTGCAAGTGTTTATCCTAGTTTTAGGCGATGGAAAGTAGTAGCTCATAGTGTTATTGCAGAATGTAACTTTTCATCTAGTCACAGAAAATGACTCGTCACTTCTAGCAAATACTGTGTATGCTCCCTCATTGGCAGAATGAAAGGTTTTAATGGAGAAATAAATGATGCAGAATGAACAGCCAACAACCAGGCTTTCTAGCAGAACTTTTTTGACAAATTGTGTGTTCAAAGGTATGAAAGTTTCAAGATTTGTGAACATTTTCATGAATAAGCCATCAGAGCACACATTAATCTTGAATGTTATAACCCTATGAATAATAATGAAGAGAAATTGCCATTTATTTCTGCAATATATAGCCAGTGGCAGGAAGTCTGCAGGTTATGGAAGAAGAGCAGACAGCTTATTTAAACCATGCCAATAAGCTTTACATTCCATTATAGTCCCTGAAAGCTCAGTAAGTTGCAATAAATAGTAAAGAAGCATTTGAGAGCACTAAAAGAAATGTCAGAGAAGCATTTCATTGCCCACTTGTATAAAACTGTACCGTAACATGGTACAAATGTGCTCAAAACAATAGTTACAGAGATACGTTATAAAAAATAATAATGAAGTAGCAACATTTTCTGCAAATTTTTAACAAATTCCTTTTGATTCCCTTTAGGGCACAATCTTTCCAGGGGAAAAAAAGAACAAAAATAAAAGTACTTACTCAAATGTTTCATTTAGTGTCTTTCCTTGGGTTGAAAAACTTGTTAAATGAAAGGACTTTCAAGGACTATAGAAGATGTGGACAGACAACTAAGGTGTTTAAAGAGCTGTTCGACCTTTAGCAAAATTTAAGTTTCACAATCATATCTAAAGACATGTGCATGTAAATATATATATACACACATCTACAATACCAGTATGATGTAATAGGATGAAAAAATATTTTCACAGAGCTAGCCATAATGATTAACAAGAGTTGTGTCGCCCATATAGTTCTAGAGCAAATCTATATAACATATTTTTCTTTCACATTTACATTTTCTTTTCTATTGGAAGCACCGAATTTCATCTGCCAGTTGGCTGCTTGTCCCTTTATTTTTCTTAAGTCCAATGGAAACCATTAGCCTTTCTAATTTTGAATAACCTAAATAAATTATCTATTTTTGAATCTTACTTAATTTTGTTTTTTTAAGAAACAAATATGTAAGAAATAAGAAGACAGTGTTAATCTTCTGGGCAAATTTTATTATGTAGAATAAAAGTGCAAGTTTCTCTTTAAAGTCAGATTGCTTGAAATGGAAATGAGGTCAATTATTTCATTAGCTTCCTTTTCAGAATCAACTAATCTAAGCCTATATTATGGGAGTTTGGCACATCATAGTGGTTCAATATTTACAATCCTTGCTTTACATTTAAAGAGCCAAAACTCATTTGCTTTCTGTGTATTGGCAGATCATAAAAAGGTTACCAGAAGTGTTGAAAACCTCAAAAAGGCCTTCAGGAAAGTTGCCTGCATAGACTGATACGAATTAAGAGGAAATTTATTACTTATTTTGACCTTCATGAACCTAATGAGATGTATATATTTGTTTTTCAGTTTTGCT
>VWZK01003742.1:254358-277283 GCA_013396935.1 Baryphthengus martii | reverse complement strand
TTCTTTATCCCTACATATTCCTACAAAGACGGTTTACAATATTCTCAAACTCCTCCTGTTAGGACTTCTTCTTATTAACTGAGTGTCCTGGACTTGTTACACATTATTCTTCCCAAAAAATAAACTATCACAAACCACTAGCATCTTAAACTGACTAAATCCTCATAGAATCATAGAATGGCTTGGTTGGAAGGGACCTTAAAGATCATCTAGTTCCAACCCCCCTGCCAGGGGCAGGGACTCCTCCCACTAGAGCAGGTTGCTCAGAGCCTCATCCAGCCTGGTTTTAAACACTTCCAGGGATGAGGCATCCACAACCTCCCTGGGCAACGTGTTCCAGTGTCTCACCACCCTAAGAGTAAAGAACTTCTTCCTCCTGTCTAATCTAAATCTACCTTGCTCTAGTGTAAAACCATCACCCCTTGCCCTGTCACCACAGGCCCTTATAAAAAGTCCTTCCCCAGCTTTCCTGTAGCCCCCTTCAGGTACTGGAGCCTCCTCTTCTCCAGGCTGAACAGACACAACTTCCTGAGCCTGTCCTTGTAGGAGAGATGCTCCAGCCCTCTGATCATCTTTGTGGCCCTCCTCTGGACCCTCTCCAATAGATCCATGTCCTTCTTGTGTTGGAGGCTCCAGAGCTGGGCGCAGTGCTCCGGGTGGGGTCTCATAGGACCAGCGTAGAGGGGCAGAATCACCTCCTGGCCACACAGTTTTTGATGCAGCCCACGATAGTGTTGGCTTTATGGGACATGAGCACACATTGCTGGCTCATGTTAAGCCCTTCATCAGTCAGCACCCCCAAGTCCTTCTCTGCAGGGCTCCTCTCAACCCACTCATCTGCCAGCCTGTATTTGTGCTTGGGGTTGTGGGATTGCTCCACCCCAGGTGCAGGACCTTGCACTTGGTGCGGTTTTTAGCCTGCTTTTTCTTTTAGGAAGGAGCAGTTGGCATAAAGGAAAACAAAGACAGCTTTAAAAGCATCTGTCTTTCTCAGATGAGGAGGCAGGTGCACTGTAATGCTTCATGGACTTTTTTTTTTTAAAAAAAAGTATTTCAGAAAATCAACCATGGTGAATGTATTATGTATCTGTTGTTCTTTGCGAACGTAGAGTTTCCATTTTATGCACTGAAGCTTTTTGGTCTGATCCATATGTATTAGAGTGTGATGGGAGCTTTACTGACAGGGATATTTACTACTAGGAAAGATAATGAATTAGTAATTTATAACCAGATCAAGTTTACTATGAATTTACTATTAGAAAAAGTGTACAGAATATACTCCTTTCCAATTCATACTCTTCATCTCCAGAGAGCAAGAGAAACAAGTTCAAGGCTTCTATAAAGTTACGAGTGGGTAAGTCTGGAAATCCTATCTCTCTAAAATACTGTCTAAGAGAAAAATGTAGAACAGAAACGAAGAACAGAAAATCAATAGAAATCTAAAGTGAAACACTTTAAAAATGAGACAGCTAAAGGACAGAAATGAAAAACAGATATGATAAAAAAAATATCATTCAGACTGCTCTCCTCCATTTTCATTCCTAGGAAAAAAGTGATTATTTTAAAGCAGAGATGCTCTTGGAACCTGTCCTAATTTTGGCAAATCCAAATAGAAAGAACTTCAACTTGCTTATTTTTGCAAAGCGTATACTAAGTAATGTATGCTTTGAGTAAGAAGTGACCATATCTGGATTTCTGCTTGCCTGGGTGTAATTGTACCGTCATGCAAGACATTCCTTATATTAAAAGGAATCTGTAAAAAGAACTAGTAGCAACAACTCTTTGAAGTTTTCTGAAGAACTACACAATTTCATGTTGTACTTAGTTGTGAATGTAAAATTGAAACTGGACAGCTTGAGGCATTTTTCTTCTTGTTTTTAACTAGTTTTATGGAGAGGAAAGCTGATATACTGTAATTATGACCAACAAGGCAAATATTAAACACTACATAGTAGTGACAGATGCCCAGCCCTGCCAGATTAATGCCCCCACCCTGATCAATATTTGTTACCGAGAAGAAAGCAGTAGAGTCCAATCCTATTGTTCCAGGGAGTGCACCCAAACTGCACACTGGGTTACAGAAATGGATGCCCTGAAGTTTTGACACTGAGGACGATAATAATCTTCATGTGCAACAGTTATTTTCTGAGGCTTGTCAGTATTTTTCCTCCATACCATGCAGGAGGCGTCCAAATACGTGGCTTTCTCACTGAAGAGCAACCTGGCAGGCAGCTTGCTGTACCGTAGTTGACTGTAGGGGTAAATTCTGGGCTTTACTCTCTACAGCTGCTGATCTAAGCACTTTCATTGAGCTATACCAGATTTAAAAACGAAAAAATCAAGAAGATAATGAATCAGAACAGGACATTTTAGCATCAGTGAAATAACCATGCGATTGCTGTTCTCCAAGACATAGATATCAGAGTTCACAGACATGATGTGACCTGTTGTCAGTAACTGGTGAAGATTCCTCTATTAATGTGCCCTTAAATTCCTTGAGTAAAATTGGGCAGAGTTATAGCTGGAGAAACATGGCCCTGCCACCTGTTCTAAGCAGCACACTCAACAAATCAGTTACTGTAAAAGGTCGGGAGTTTCTGAGACCCTGTTGGATTCCTAGGGAAAACAAATCTTTAGAAGGAGACAGGTTGAGGACAAGGGACAAAGATGAAAGCTTGAGATAACTCTATGTACTGTTAACTTCTATATTTGCCAATTCCTCTTCTACCTTCCTATCAACAAAACCCATAGCTGTGTATTAGAAAAACAATCAGATTATAATAAAATATAAATGCCAAAGAACAGTATCAATAACCAGTTTACTAAGGCTAGAAATTCTGGCAACTGTCAAGGTTAAGATGTTTCAGCTTTTATGGAAAACAGCTTAATTTTGCCCTTACACCTGTGTGTAAAACCAGAAACATTTTCCAACAAACGAAATCCTTCAGAAAGGCCTGTTGAGTCAGAAGCTAATTTGTTTTCTCGTTTATCTTGACATTAAGGTCAAGATACTAATGCTTCAGCATTTCAGGGGTTTAAGGCTGATAGTAACTTAACCGAATACATTAGCTTTGCAGCTGTCTGGAGCTTTCAAAACCTGCAAGGGACCTCATGGTGCATTTTACACCTAAGAAAAGCAGGAAGAGTTTTTATTTTAGATTTTTAAGAACCGCTGTAAGCCTTTTTGCACAAATAAGGAACCATCCACTCATAAGAACCAGAGACTCTTAAGGTCAGTGGAAGGTTCAGACACTTTTACATTTCATACAAGAAATCATTTATAGCAATGACTGCCTATAGAACTCTATCACTATCAACCACGGTGAAGAAATGTGTTACTTCAATGCATCTAAAAATATTCAGCAATTAAAAAATTAAGTTAATTTTTTTAAGTGTCCTGAAGATTTTGATCTACTTCCTTCAATGATAATGACCAGAAGGAGTTTATACACTCCGTTTTCCTAACTGCAAACTCAAGCAGATGGCTCCACACAGATTTACATTGTTTTGTATGCTCAAAAGTTCTTTTCCTTTGCTTTCTGTTCTTCTGCCTCACTCTATCCCTTCCCTCCAATACACACATTCACAAATGCACATCCCAAGTCGTAAGATATATCAGCATGAGCAGAAGGCTAAGATTCTGAAGTATATATTAAATTCACAGAAAGTGGCCGCTGACAATCTTAATAAATGATGTTGTCTCTAGGGCTTTGGCGTTTTAAAAAATTTCCAAGTTCTAATGATTAAAATAGATATTGAGGGGGACAACTCCTCCCAGATCTGTAAGGCTGGAGCTACAGTTTATTGCAGGGACCTCGCTCCGTTTTGACTGAGGTGCAATCAGTTCTGTGAGAGAGCACTGCCAAACACAAGCTTCCCTCCTGGATCTTACAGGTACTGAGTCACCATCCCTGGCGGTACTTAAAAGGCATGTAGAGGTGGCACTTAGACACGGTTCAGTGGTGGACTTGGTAGTGTCTTAGTAGGATTAGTGTATGCCCAGGAGTTTAACTATTCAGAAGTGATTAAGATAGGGGGTCATCTGACACCTTTCTTGAAAAAATCTTCAGGCTGCCTCTCTACATATTCCTCGTCACTGTCTATCACCTAACAGTATGCCTCCTGCCCTCCTGGATGATAAGAGGGTCCATTCAACATAAATATTTTCCACCAGTAACTTCAAATATCATACGAATGGGAAAAGAAATGCAAACCCAGATTTTTAAGAGAAAGATGGAATGTAAAATATTTTTTCGAGAAATTTGCAAGCTATCTTTTTTCAGATTCTGTCTTACTAAGCTGTCTGACTTCTGCTATGTATCTGAGACATAAACAATAGCCTCTTTATTTAACTAGTTAGTAATGCTGCCATTGTTGACAGGATAAGTAAATTACTTTTAAAAAAAAAATCAAAGTTTATTCATGAAAGCTGCTAGAAAGCATTACAATTTTGCATGTGTTCACTCCAAGTATCTGGACGTACACAGTTAAAACCACAGGGAGTAAATCTGGACCGGACAAATGTTAATGGCATGTAAACAGCGCACCAAATGTGTTTAGAAATCTTAATGGCTATTTGAAGAATTGTTTGTAGTCTTTTTTATGTCCACATTTCCAAGTAGCTTGTAGAAGAAAGCTGTTAAAAGTATCACAATGACTGAATTGTTTATCACTAGAGTAGCCTTTCCCTTCCTTCTATAATTGACAAAGTTATTTAAATGTCTTTTTACAAAGAGGAAGCAGAAACTAAGACGCAGCACAGTTTATCAAGGTGAAATTAGGTAAAACAGTTGAAAAGTTAAGAATGGAACCTGGATCTTCCCACATCTAATTTTGAGTCTAGCAAGTTTCCAGTTGCTTCTAGTGAAAGAGCACGCAACTAAAAAGAAGGGATGTAGAGAGTTTAATAAGCATTGCTTAGCACACAAGCAAGATTTTGACCACTAAACAGATGGTATGGCTTTTTCAAATAATCTAGTTATAAATGAGTTAATTAACTAATTGAGTTCTGAGGAAGCTGCCATCTCTCCGAATGCACCTGCCTTCTGTGAGACAGTAGGTGTATCACCAACGTGAAAAGTACCAACTGACACAAGGAACAGATGTTTTTCAGAAAGAACATGCTATAGACAACTGAAAAGCTGTGTCACCATACCCTGCAGCACTAAGGGACTGCTGAGCATCAATTCTTAGGCTATAAACCAAAAAAGTTTAATTTTTTCCAGAGTAGATCCCAGGAAACCTGAAATACTACAAAAAGCAATTATATCTAATACCTGTAATAAAAAAAAAAAAGAAACATGGGTTTTGATAAATGTAATACTGCTGGAAGATCTAAGCAGAAACTCCAGGCAATGGTATTTATGTAGAATCCTAAACAATTCCTACAGCAAAGATTTGTAGTAGTCTTCCGTCCCCCATGCAATATATCTCCTTGTGGTATATACATGTACATGGAATCTCTATTAAAGTTAATAGACTCTTTTAATTTGGAATTCTGCAGATTTCAATCTTGCTACACTTTATTCTAAAGCAAACTCTGCAGTATTTCTTTTATGATCTTTTATTATCAAAACACCACTTTACATATTATGTAAGAACTTTAATCTGATAACTAATTGAATTGAGAATACCAAAATAATTAACTAGATTAAAAGTAAGCTCTAAAATAGTTTGAATGTGCTGGAAATCAGCCTGTGTGTTATTTAGGCTCGTCCTTCCACTTTCAGTACGTAAAGTAAATTCAAATCAAACAGTCTGTTTTCTTCCTGCATCCTCATAAAAGGTATTTCTGATATTTTAGATGTACAATTATTGTCATTACTTGTTATATCCAGACTCCTGGAGATATTTTGTGCTTGCAGCAAGTAGAATCTATACTCTCATTCTACTACGCTTCCATTCTACTGGATTTGCATTTTCTTTAATTAAGTTAATTTAGCTAGATTTGTATCTTATCTCCTGACATTATTTTCTCTAGAAAAATTAGAACAGCTGGTTTCTTAATATGAAGAATTAAGGAGTATCCTCTACTTTAACAAGGACAGTAAGGAAACTTGTGGTTAACTGTTCCTTGAAAAATCCACTATGAAATGAAATGAGAGGTTGCTGTTAGTCTAAAATTCCAAAAACTTTGGAAAATATCCAAACCCTGGGTGGTATCAGGAAACAATGCGACTCTCCATTCCTGTAAAGGAAAATTTTGCAGATTCCTGTTCTTTATCTGTACAAAGGGCTTCACTTGTTTTGCTGTTCTAGACTGCTTCTTGGCAAAGCTCTTTTTTTTTTAACTGAGGTCTCTAGACAGTCCATGTTAATTCTGGAGCTCTGGCTGTTTAAATGGAAAATACTGCCAGGCTAAACTGGCAGATGAATTCATGTGAGTAATTCAGTGCTTTTTCCACCTTGTAACCCAGAATGTGGAGGAAGTATATTCCTTTCAAGAATTACTGTACAGGTCCATATGCAGAAAACAATCGCCCTGTTTTACAGACAGCACAACAATTTGTTTCAACATCTTTAACCAGTCTTCCTAAATAACGTTGGAAGTGTTCGCATTAGTGATTTAGCATTGCAGGAGGGAGGGGAAGGGGTTCTTTTTGCTGCAGTTTTGCCTTGGAGCCTGGGGGTACTCACTTGAGTGAGACACGCCACTGGTGGGTGTGTTTTTAAAGCAGTTTTCCTCCAGGTAAAACCAAGGTTGAAGCCAGACTCCATGGCTGGGAAATGTGGACAGAGTCCTCCTGCAGCTGGTGTTCTAGGCTTGCCTGGCGGGTGCCTATAACTGGCAACTGGCTCAAGCTTCCCTGCTGGTAGCAGCACAATGGGGACATTTGGTCCTATAACCAGAATGGTGAGCAGCAAATCAAGCTCCGCTCCTTGTGCCACACAAGTTGGTAATGTAGATTTACCTGTCATGTCTTTATGTACAGGCTTGTGAGATTTCAAGTACGGACTATGAGTTTGGAACTTGAACTACGTTAAAATCTTTCTATTTTTTCACTCTGAAAAAAAATCCCTCACCACAAAGATACCCTTAGTTTGAATTGTATTTCTGTAAGCAATTAACTCTCCAATTTTGAGATCCAAACAACAAAACAGTAATGTATTGTGCACTTTAGAATAAATACAGTATAGCAATTACAGTTAATTGCATATGAGATTCTCCATGAGACCTCGGATGAAACAAAGGTGACAAGCAATTTACTAGACTGCACTTTCAGTGCCAAAATCAATTAGGACATTCCAGATCCTGTAAACATTAATAGTAATTAGTAAGCTATGTGTTACTGTGCGTCTTTGACTGATGTCCAGCATGTATTGTCTTGTTGTGTTTGGCTACAGGGAAGACTTACTAACAAATCTTTTAAGAGACAGCCTACAGCACGCATTTATAGAGGGAGAACAAAACATCCCCGTGTATATAAAGTGCTGCTGCCGCCGACAGCAGCTCCAGAGCGTTTAGGCCAGCCTCTGGATGTCATTGAGAGCATAAATATGGATTAATAATTAATTACTAGGTAATACTAACTAAACCAGAATGAGACTGAATACGAAGCCACGTTCATAGCACTGAGCTTTTTATTCACTTTGGCTCACTATTAGACGATGCTAGTACCAGGGGATTACAAATCCCTTCGAGGGTTATTCTGCAGCGAAATACCACCAGTTGCATAGTATCTTATTTCTTCTAAAACATAATTTTGAATGTATTAGGTTCGCTCAAGCAATAAATAAGAAAAAGAGGATAAAGAGCCTTACCAGAGAGAGAAATTATAGTCACGGTATACAGCAGGCTTTTTTTAACACTAGTTCAACTACAATCAGTGATACATCCTCCGTATTATACACTGGTCTCTCCAGGAGGGTGCACATAAACAAACGGGATGGAGAGACGGGACCATCAGCTTTGCAATATTCTTCAAGACTCATGGCTGCTCTTCCTCAGGCCTGTTCCAAGAGGAGAACAACTGCTCTCCCTCTCACAATACAAAGAGAATGTAAAGAAAAACATGTTTGCAGCAGCCCCTTTTTCCCAGAAACCTTGGGATACGTTCCCACACCAGAGGGATACTTAAGAAGACAGTGTGGAAACACTGAGCCACAGCTTTCAGATCTTCTCTCCTCCCCCAAGAACTGCTCTGCCGGTTTGCTCTCAGATCTGGGGAATTCCTTGGGTTTTGAAGAACACCAAGAATTCTACTTCTTCTAAGGAAAAAAACAAACATACATACCAGAGTAAACTGCTGGTAAGTTTCCAGCCACTTTCTTTACATTTGGTCTCTAAATTTTTAATTCTTGCCCAGGAAAAAAAAAACCAACAACTAAAAATGAGGGTTCCTTCTCAGCTTCCTAGAGATAGCTACAACCTACTTTACTTGCTAACTGGAATGCACTGATGGGATTCGCTACTTTTTCAGCTAATCATTTCAGCTATTTGAGCTGAAATGCATTCAGCATAATTTTTTTGAACGCTTGGTATTTTTGTCAACCAGCATCTCTAGGTAGATAAAGCACCCACCAATTCTGACTGCTTATCCTGGTCCTACATGCCCCATTCCCCCCAAGTAAATAAAGAAAATGAGATTTAAAAAAAAAACCTAAAATCATACTTCCGATGGTTGGACTGTATTATTAAAAAACATACCTAAAACTGTATTACAGGAACATTATTTTAAATCTTCCTTTTAGAATCAGGTGCTTGCATACATCTTTCTCCCAGGCAGTGTCTGTGATCCTACTGCCTTTAAATTAACACTACTCCCACCATTGGGTTGACATTTAACAACCTGTAGTTGCCTCACTAAGTTAGCGAAGATTATCTTTCACACTACATTTCTAACTTTTGCTGACAGTGCATAGCATTGAGAGGAAAACTGATCGTATTCTCATATTTTTAAGGAAGATTTTTTTTAAATTCTTGTAATTACGCTTGTGATGGCATACATTTATTATTCAAGTACGACAAAATGGAATAAATGAGATGAGATCATTCCAAATGGATGGCTGTTAACACAGGGATACGTATTTTCAACAGAAGCAGTCATATCTTATTTTATGCAACCAGAAACTGTAAGGCCTGGATTTTAAAAATCCATGAAGGATTTATATATGAAATTGCCACTCTGTGGGGTACAAGGATTTTCACTCAAGAACATTTCTTTGAAAATTCTAGTCTCAGAGATCATTGAGAGGGAAAGTAGTACTACAGAAGCCATGAGGTCAGATTTAGCAGCTCTGGTTTAGCAGTTTTTAAAATCTCACTGACAGCAGGATTAAATTTTGCCCCAAAATTATAAAAACTCAGATGAATGTAGGAAAAGGGAATTTTTTTTTTTTTTTATTACTAAAATGTGAATGTTAAGAAAAAAGAAAACATTTTACTCATAAGGATAATATTACATTCACTTAAGAAATAAATAAACTGACAAAAATTTGAGGAAGGGAAGAAGGGAAAAGGACCATGCACTTCAAAGAGCTGCATGTTCCAAACTTCCAGATTTTGTGAAAGTCAGGCTGTTAGTGGGTTGCTGAGGGCCGTTACCTCACTGATAAACAATTTCTCTAGAGGACTTCCATGTAAAGGGTGGGTGATTCGTTTTATAAATTCATGAATAAGTTCCAGAGCTAAACATTCAGATTAAGCTCAGCACAGAAATGGAGGTTTTGAAATCCTCCTCATGCTTTTATTTATTCCAATTTGAATGTGTATTCCATCAAATCTCTGCCTCTCAGTTATGGCTTCCTTGCTGATAACAGAAGCACATTTCTATTTGCTAACCTCCGCAGGAGGAAAATATATTCTGTTTATTATTTATAAGAGTAAAGTGCTGTGAGGCCCTAACAAAGCACAGGCTCTTACTGCCTGTTCACTGTGAAAACAGAGCGTGCCACATTGAAGAAGACTACTTTCTACCTAAATCCTTGGGCCTGCTGTTTCCTCTTGGCTGCTTTTTAGGCAGTTTTCTGCTCAGTGCTTTACCAACATCACACTTGAGACATGCCCTGCTTTCTCCACTGATTACATGCAGGGGATTAGCTGAAATTTTAACAGCGTATCAGTACTGAAAAAGCAACTGAAAGGGGAGCGGAAAAGCAGCAGTGAGAGATTTCTTCAAGATCACACCCCAAGTGACTGGCATAATCTATTCCAGTCAACTAAACTATGCTACTGCCTCTGAACAACATCTCTGAATGAAGCAAGTTTGTATTGACATAATGTAGAGTAATATTTGATTTGCAGGATTTACAGCCAGACATCTCTTATGCTATTTAGTATGTTCACAGTCCTCCTTAGCTGGGACTAAGTCCTCCCATTACCTCGAACCCAGCATGTCAGCATCATTCCTTTCATTCAATTGTTGAATCAGGAGATACTCTGTAAAATCTTACCTTTTTTTTTTTTTTCCTTCTTTTTTTCCAAAGACTAATAGGTAAAAGAATAAGCACTATCTAGGTTTTTAAACTCAACGATATTAATATTTATCTCAGAAGTACTTAAGGACTTAGCATGTACCTACTGTCCTTTACTGGGAACAGTACTGATTGAAACATCGTAAAAGAGGTCCTGCCTTCTTAATCAAGGGCTAGTTATGCAACACTTCTGTATCTAACATTTTTCTGCTCCTCTCCCAAGAGAACTATTTTTATTTATTAGCAGCATTTCCAGATTAAATAACCCTGGCATATGCTATACTCTTTACAATGAATCAAAAATCTTATGCGAATATACACTTTGAGGTGATGTTTCTTTTAACATCAATGATCTTATGATTGCAATAAAAACACCAGAATGGCTGCCAACCATGCTTCAAACTGCTGGGATCGCTATGGAAAAGTAAGAATTGCTCCTCTTTTACAGCTTTGGACTTTTTGTACTGCTGGAGTCCAAGGACGCATGTACTTCTCAGATGCAGCCAGCTGCTCCTGCTGTCATGCATTCCAGTACACTCCTTTACTGGTTGCTTTATCACATCTAGTTCACTCACACATCTTTGAGATAGCATTTTAAGGGACTAATTTTACAGTTTTCTGATCTGTTTTGCTTACTGAGACAATAAAAAGGGATTTTTACATGGTAAACATATTAGGTCTGATGCAGCAGTGATGATTCCGGAAAGAAAAACAGCAGAGGATGCAGGGACCGCAGAGCTGCTTTTCTCCTCCATTTTCTATACAGCATACATCATAATAGATACTGTTAACAGGTTTGGGGAGAAGGATTGGAGAATGGAGAAAGAAAAGTGAAGGAAAGAGAGAGGGCTGAACTCCTCTCTGTTCAGTTTACCCTTGAGAGAAACATTGCACAAAGTCAGCAACATCATCCAGTGTAGGAGACAATTAGAGATGCTGCTCAAGAGAAAAAGGGCCTGGTGAAATAAAAGGCAGTACTGATTTGGGGTTTTGAATTCCCTAATTCCTCTCCCCTCCTCCCAGGCTCTCATGATTTTGAATGAAACATTAATACTGCTTCAGATGCTTCTTCCCTCCAAGGCCAATCAGCTGCTCGGCAGGGCGTGAAGCGGTTGCTCATTTGAACAGCTAGCGAGGGAGTGGAAGGACAGAGCTAATTCTAAGGTTTTTCCAGCACTGCTGAAGCCCACATTTGCCGTGACACACAAAGAATGACCTGAAGAGCCTCTTTCCAGTTTGGAATAAGAGAAGTGATGCTGTATTAATTCTGTGTAAACAAGCCTAACTTGTCAGAGGAGATATTTTTTCATGATACGATCATACAATTTTTTTAGATTTCTAGTTTTAAGATTGGAGTAGACACCTTGTCCTGCTTAGTACCATGGCAACTACCACTGGAAATCTTCCTCATAAAGAGGACGGTACAGAAAAAAAGGAGGTAAACCACTGAAGGAGCCAAAACACTGAAAATGTCAAATCCCAAGACTTCCATTTTAACAAAATTTCTGTTCCTTCTCTTGGTGCACAGAGCATTTTGGATGAGAAATGAATCTTGAGACTGATTGTTCCTGAAGGTGAAAAATTGCTTCCCCCCAATTTGAGAAGGAAAAAAAGTTGAGGTGGCTGAAAGCGTTGCTGGTTCTGTTGTTATTAAGGTCTGTTCTGGTTTCCAGCTCCCAAGAAAGATAGAAAAGAAGGAAGAAGAAGTCATCAAAGAAAGAAAGAGCAGGTTTTGTTCACAGTGCTGGATCTCACTTGTAACACTACACCAGAGAAGGACAGATACAGTAATTGCTATCAAATCACTCTGGCAAAGCTATACCTGTGCACTGCTATTCTGGGCCCTGCTTTTAGCTATTTTATCGTCACTGGCAGCAGCACGGAAGAAATCACCTTGACTAGTCAGATCACTCTTTATAACATAATGACAACAGAACAAGAGAGAGGTAGAGAATGAATAAGGTAGGCAGGAACAAGACATTAACTTGAGAATGAGAGCAGGTATAAAAATGTTACTCCTTCTTCAGTTAACAGAGGCTGGCAGGAGCAGTGATGCTGCTGCATAGGAAAGAGCTAAGGTGACAGATTTTCCTTATTAGATGAAGGCAGGACGGCCAAGTTTTCTCTTTCCTGTTTTAGCCACAGCCCTGCTGTCAGTGTCAGATCATGCTTTCTCATGCAGGCTTACCAAACTATGAACCCTCCAAACAAAGGCAAAAGCAATGAGCATTTGATGGAGCCCCAAGACAGCCAAAGCATTTGGACAGATCGGCTTTTATCTTTTTCTACAGTGAACTCCCCAAAGAAGCTCAACAGGCTCTAAAATTCAGGGGAAAGAAAAAAAAAAAAAAAAAAAAAGAAAAGAAAAAGGCAAATTTTAGTATAATATAAACCAAAAATATAACTTCTTACAACAGAGGTTTAACAAGGTATATCCACAACTTTTTCTGCCTACTATGTACGTCCCTGTTGGCAGGTCCTCAAAATCCCAGGCTTCAACTTGGTTAACGAATTTCCAAATGACAGCAAATGTGCTTGGTGCTCTTTGGTCTCTACGGAACACGAGCCTCTTCAGAGGCTTGGCTGCCTGTTCTGCTCCTCATGTCCATCTCCTGAGCAGCAGAAGCAACAGGCTTCATGCTCGTGCCTGCTGCACCATGAGGTTTCACTCCTCTTTCTTTGTGAAACAGCTACAAATTTAGAACAAATCAAATGGAAAAAAAAATAGGTCATATCCTCACCTTTCTGTTTACCAGCTAAGCCTAACTTCTGGTCATCATTTTGTTTGACTCAATCATAATTAATATTTGTCAGTTAAAGAAAAAAAAAAAAAAGAGGTTTGTTAGATTTTTGTTACCATGGATGGCTTACTGGCATATGCAGAAATAGGAGCCTTTCCTGATGGCATCATCTACTGCAGAAGAGAGGATAATCATAGAACTAAACAAAAGTGAAGCTACTAGTTTAGATTTGTGTCTTATATTAGCCCAAACAATTGGTAAAGCTTAAAAAAAATAGCACTGATAAGAGAATTTTCTGTTCAGAGCTTTCCATATTTTTAAAGCAATACCATATCTGTTTTCTTTTGTATTTGGTTGCTAATGGACCTAAAAGCTCTTTTCAGCAGGTAAGAATTGCCATAATGCCACTGCTACATCTCCTACATCAGCCCTACTACAGGGAATGAAATACAATAGCACTTGGCAAGAATCAACTCAATACCTGCTTTATTTCCCTGTAGCCCTGTAGACTCAGGAAACACTCTCTTCCTTTATGCTGTGCAGAGAGACCTTAGCATAATGAATACTTGAGATCACCTTACTTATGGTTGGCTTCCCCCCCCCCAAAAAGATAGAATAACTAGACATTAATTTTATCCATCAAACTTCTGTGTGTGTGTGTGTGTGTGTATAATAAAAAAAACTTCTCTTTTAAATGCGTAAAACATCTGCTATAAATGGCAACAGAAGATTGTAAGACGGTTGGTCTCATTGATCATTTTCTAATTAGCATTGTACATTCTTTTCTATAGATTGCAGTAGGATTATTCTTATGAATTACAAGTTGTAATTATTTATATAACTTGATAGAGGTGAGAAACACTTTTTGTAATATTCTAGTATGTATCAGTAAAACCATTAACTCCGTAGGCATGAGCCTCTTGAAAATTACAATATAAGTAGAAAATTTTCAAAGGGAACTCTAAGGAGAACTTAATATAGCTGTGGCCAGATGCCCAATGAGATAATCTGTGTGTAAGATGGCTCAAACATTATATATTGATTGATTAAACAATTACATTCTGAAACTGAAATTAACTAAATGTGAGGAGCTGTGGCCAGATGCCCAATGAGATAATCTGTGTGTAATATGGGTCAAACATTATAATACTGATTGTTTAAACAATTACACCCTGTAATTGGAGTTGTACGAAATGTAAGGAGAAAACAAACTTCACTGTTGAGATCAGAGAATTAAAACACAGATGTATGAAAAATAATAGAAAAATGGGCAGTAAATAAAATGAGATGCTGCTTGAGAAATGGAGTGGGAACATTCTGATGAAAACTTCTGAAACACAAGTTTATACACACAACATGGAAATAAATGGAGAAACCAGACACAAAGTGAGATGATGGGAATGACGAAAACTGGTTTATGAGAAGAAATTTTAAGATAAATACTCAGTGTTTTGTATACACACAAAAAAGGTCCATCACATGGAGAAAGGAAATATTTGGAGAGTCTCAGATAGGGAGATAGAAGGAAGAAATTTTGAACAAACTTCCTGATGGAAACATAGAAAACTGAGGGAACGTATTTCCAAGGGAAATTAGTAAGGCTTTCTTCTGGTGTGCATGTAGAACTAAACAGGGGCAAAAAAAGCAAGAAAGAAGGAATTATCCTATTTCAAATACTAATTCTTATTATTTTACATGCCCTTTGAAAGTTTTAACACCAAAATCATTTCAGTGCCTGGCTTTTTTTGTTAGTATATGGGATTTACATCCATAATATAAAAGCTTTTTCTGACAGATTATGTATTCTTGGACTCTTCCAACATTTATCTTTGGTAGATCCACATCAGCTGTAAGTTGGCTCACGACAGACAGATGCATATGCCCATTTCAACGGTATCCACTGTATTTCTGAATTCCAGCTAACCATTGGGAGTATACACAATAAAATCCTGTAGCATACATGTCTGCCAAAGGAAGACAAACCGATTTTACTTGGTTAATCAATCTCTAAAATAATTTTAAAAATGCAGGTGAACATATTGAGCAACTTAAAACACTCAAGATTCATTGTGATCACAATAGCTAATGTAACAAATGTGCAAACCACCAGCTGTTATACGTAACATTTTCTTTATGTGACAGAATTTTTCCTGTACTCTTCAAATACATAGATCAAGTACTCACTACTTAACAGTACTACAGAACATGCAAAAATAATATTATCTTGTAAAATGCTGAACTTCTAAGAATTACAGATTTTGTAAACTGCAACTGACAGCATGTTTCTAAAAAATTCTTCCATCTGTAATTAATTATTCTAAATTCTTCTGCCTTGAACTAAAATTTTTTTAGAAATATAGAAAGGAGCATAAAGCTTTAGACCAAATTAATCTCTTTTTATCTCTCTGGTCTAAATAAAGCCACAAAAGAGCTTAAATTAATGACAAAATATAGCAAAAGATGCACAATACAATGTTCTTAAGTACAGCTTTGCACTAAACCAACAATGACCATTATTTTCAGTGAAGAAAGAACTACAATCTAGAAATTTGATTTTAAATATAAATACATTGATTGTAGTCTCTGTTCCACCTCTACTTTTTATACACCAAAGATGCTATAGCGCTGTGCAGCCTCAAGACTGAATTTAACTGGATCTGCTGTTATGACAGCAATAATTTTGGACTTACATTTTTAGGTCTCTGAATTGTCAGTGTAGTTAAACTCTCACAAATTAGTTTGGAAAGGAAATTTCCAGAAAGCTGTCTGGGGGAACACGTGGCCGATTGTGGGTCACGAAATGTACAGATCATACAAAAAATGTAATGATTTGGAACTTTAGCAGTACTGAAAAAGGGTGTTATTGTTACACAGGTTCATGTTTTTTGAGGAATTAATGACCCATAAATCCATTACAGTAACACCTCTACTTAAGTGATCGGAGCTTTGTGTCTCCAAATGCAAACTGTTGCCTGTGGAAAGCTTACAGATATTTCATAGGAAACTATAATTAGCAAATTTTTTCTCCTCTCCCCCCTATCTAGGAGGAATGTGCAAATCCCATTGAAATCAGAGTTACGACAAATGCAGTCGTAAAGTTTTAATGGCAAGTAAAGTACAAGGCCTAAATTTAACGTAGTGTTTTTCACCAGCAAAACTGGCATTTGGGTGTATGACAGACTGTATGCTATTTAGCCACCCTCATTTTTAAAAGGTTGATTTTTTTGTCACTACTCTTTAGTAGTGAAATATATTTTTGTTACAGTTCAAAATAACTATTTTCTTTAATGTTCACTGCACATTTGGAAGATGTGCTTAAACTGTGGGATGACTGTACAGATAACTGACTTCTGATTCAATTGGTGTATTATTCTAACATTTAGGTTTACTTAACAAATCTGTTTGCAATCACTGCAGTAAATAAACATTATTTATATATATACAGTGAATACAGTATACCAGTAAACATACCTTTTTTGTTGTTAAATACAAAGGGATGTAGTTGGCATCAGTCTATTTAACACAAGCATACCACAGTGTGACGCGGTAGTTTCAGTGTGTAAGTTTATACTCTAAACAGTAAGCATTTGGCATAATTCATTCCCTTGTAAGTCAGAAGTTAAAGCAAACTGGAAATAGAAGCCCCAGAAAGTTCTTGCTTTCCACATCTATACCGAATATGGATGCAGAGGCCAAGAAAGTCTATAAGCCATCTTCCTCTTGTCTTTTTTTTGATACAGTTAAAACTTGCTCTCCTCCCCACAATGTCTAAGAGCAGCCACAGGACAGCAGTGGCACGAGTCTTGGTCAGAGGGACTACAGAAAACCTACTCATGTTTTACCAAGGTAAAGTGCTACTACACTGAAATTGCTTTGCACCATTGAATAGTGCAAGGATCTGTCCTTTCATGTTTGAGCAGTATTTAATACGACTACATGCTCCAACCTGATGAAAGCTCAAGATCAGTTATAGTGTAAGAATGATCTTTGTAGTCCTCCTTTTCTCTGGTTCTGAAGTGTAAATTATAGCTTAAACATCTTTAGGTTACCTGCAAAAAGAACAAAAATCTATTCTAGGAAAAAGTTATATGCAGTTATATTCAAGTAAAATCTTCACTTTACTTGTATTTAAATTAATTTACTTTAATTACAACTTCAAACTATTATTAAGCTATTTTCTATACCTTGTTTCAAAGTTTAATTATCTGTTTAAAACAGACTTCCCAGTAAAAAAACATTACTAAACTCTTTCCGTATGACAGGAAAGTCCCTGAGGGCCTCTTTGTTTAAAGGTAATTAAACTAGCAGAGCATCTTAGAATACAAGCAACAGGAAATAACTATTTTTACATTCTGCAAACTTGTTCCTGACTTTTCAAAAGAGAAAAAGAATATATATTTTTAGTCTAAAATATGTAACATCACTGTGTTTTTTTTAAACTCTTGAAACAGCACTTTGGTTCTTGAAACCCAAAGGAATTTGGGCCTCACACTTACTCATTCATTTGACATCATCATACTTGTCCTCTATCTTGCAAAGAGATTTGCCCTAGCACTACATACAGAACAGGGTCAATTTGAAGTGGCAGCACTTTACATTCATTTTGCAGAAGGAAAATACGATTAAAAAATACAGAAAGCAATGGCTCGTGAGAGTAAAATAAAAATAAAAAACATACTGAAAGTTACTTCATCTCCTCAGATCTTTTTCGTGACTTTACAACTCACACATGTTTTTTGCATTTATCAAGATAAATCTAGATCTACTTGGCATCTTGATGAAACTCTGCAGCTTGGTATGTTCCTGGAAGTTTGGGAGGGGGATAAATCAGTAAGTCATTTGAATTACAAAAATTTAAACATACCCTCTTAAGGAATTAAAACTACTTTCTGAAGACAGGTTTTGTTTTTAAACTCAGTTGTGAATTAAAGGGATGCTCTTTAGGATGCTATTTAATTACAGATATTAGATTCCTGAGGAATGACCAGTCTATTAGAATGATACTCTCCACAGAAAGTCTTGGCCTTCACATTTCACCGGTGGGCTGGGAGGCTATGTTTATGCCAATTAGGCCTTTTTCTTTCTTGGTGCTTTTCTCTTTCCTGAAGCCAAAAGTATACATTAAAAAATAAAGTACTGATCAATACTGATCAAAAAAATAAATTTTACTGCAAGAGCATAACTGCATCTTATACATTGTGTCTTCAATATCCATGACATTTCTATGCCTGCATTTTTTAGTTTCTTAATTGTTAGCTATCTTTACTTCAAATACTAAAATGTGTCACTGTACAATATTGATCTAGTACTTATGACCTGTAACATGCTTCATGTCTAATGGCCCTCACTGTACCCACAATATTCACCATGTATTCTGTTTTAGCATCTATTAGTCAATTTTAAAGCACATAAGAATATTTTAAGACCTTACTGACTTATCCCCAAGATGTGCAATCCAATACAACAGAAAAGGAGAGCAAACTTTAATTTTTATTTCTATTAATTTATCCGCTATTAAATTAATGAAAATTAATTATGATTAATGGCCCAGAGTTTTTTTATATCCCTTGTCTTCATAAGTGTCTTTTTCATCCAGTCCTCAGGCTCATAACAGCTTTCTCTGACCTTTTAAAATTCTTTATTTCAAATTTGCAACGGTTGCATACTTTTTAACCAAAGGAAGAAAAATTCAGTCTGTAGAATGTGCTAAGGAGACAATGTTTCGTGTAAGGCAGTCTCTGGGTGTAACTCTTATACTTCTCTTTTATATAACTGAATTTTACTGATATTCAGCAAATGCCAGCAAACATATAACTACGCATTAAGCACCTTGTTGCTGTATCTAGCAGTCACTGGAGGTATGTGGGCAGCACAAGTTGCTGCAAAGCTGGCAACACTACAACCTATGGCAGCGCAGAAATACAACCGGTCTACAAAGAGCAACAGCAGCCTACCACTGCCAGCTCGGCGAAGCTGCTTTTTGAAGAATAAAGATTCACTACAGAATAGCAACAACGAAGACCCAGAATCACCTACATCCAAGGACTACAACAGCAACTAGTGGAAAAAGCCTTAAGGTTAATTTCTGAAATATCTAAAATGCAATTCTAAAGCAGTGAAAGCAACTCTAGTGGAAGTGTAATTCAGTCACATACCAGGAAGAATGAGAACAGGGCACGAGCTCCAGCCACCAAAAGACTTTCTTCCTCTCTTGTATGCCAAACTCTACCCTAACCTAAATCAAAACCATGTAACTCTTCCTCTTATTTTTCCCCCTCAAAGCATCCATCTTTTAAAAAGTCCAAAGTCACATGTACAAAAACATATGCAGCCTTTCTGGCAGGCTTGATTCATGCCACATCGAGTTTTTCAATTAAGAAGTTGCAAAGTAAATTTATTAGATAAATCGTCCACAAGGAAACGAAACTTTTTTCAGTCTTAATTCCTCTTTAATAGTCAGTCTCTCCATTAAGATCCTCTGCCTTCACGGTGTTTTTTTGTTTGGGCATTGGTTTGGTTTTGTTTGTTTGGGGTTCTTTTTTGGGTTTGGTTGGTTGGTTTGTTTTGTTTTGTTTGTAACACGTTAGTATAATTCTGCTAGTCCAGCATCTTCCATTCCTCATGTACAATATTTGCTTTATCTGGTGTCATGGCATGATACTACATGAGTGATTGTTTTCAAATGCCTATATGACTAACACAGTTTTTATGTATCTGTAAGAGGTCTCTCCCTTTGCATGTATTACATACTTGCTGTGCTCACTCAGTCTTAGCAATGTAGCCTCATTAAACCCTGCGATGACACAGAAATATTATCAGTATTTTACCAGTAGGAAATGAGGGAATGGAGGAATGGAGCAGAAAAAAGACCCAACTTCTGAAGGTATCTAAATGCTTAAGGATGCCTATTGGGATTTCCAAGAGTACTGTGGCATATAATTCTTACTAAACTAATTGAAGATTTTCCACTAAATGCCTAATTTGCACTTTTTGTTTTCTGAAAACCTTTAAAATCTGACTCACTCATGTCACCCTTTAAATCCAGCAGACAGAGCGTTAAACCTGGAACTCATTAGCCCTTAAAACTTGCCCTCTAAGCACGATGCAGTACTTCCCATAATAGGGCAAATTACATGAAAACTAAAGATGCTGTGCATACCACAGGCATCATGCAGTCTCCTCCTGTCCCTCTCCCTCCCGGTCGGAGTCATACAGCAAATACTCAGACGACAGGGAGCCACAGAGCCAACTGCATCAGGTGTCGGGAAGAAACGAGTGGATCTCCAGGGATCTGGCTGCTCAGTGCTGGACTGAGGGGCGCCGGGAGGTTGAGCTTCTAGACAAACCCTGACATCTGGCTCAGCAACCCCTCAGGTCTCTCCCTCCTTCAATCAGGTTTTGATTTTTCCAATAATTACTGCACATGTGCAGCCCCCCCACCACCACTCACATAACAGAGCCAACATACACAAATGGCTCAAACCAAGTGTGCTGTAAAATCGTCTATCCGCTGGGTCGTTGGGTTTAGGCAAGTAGCCACTTTATTGCAGAAAAGCTTCTATAAGCATGGGAAATGCTCTAATTCCTGTACAAAAGCTGATCATGTATGTTTTCTCGCTGCACTTTGCTCAATGCTAACGAAGTTGTATGTATTTTTCGATAGCTCTTGTGGCCGGCCTAAGAGGAAGTTACTCAGTTTGCCTAATGCACATCACCTTCACACGGAGAGGGGGAAGTTATACTGAAGACAGCTTCATCTTTTGTCTCATTCTGCCAAACAGATGCTATCTTTCAGCACAGGTTTTCTTCAGACCCCTATGTTTATACCGCTAGTGGCTGGAAAGTGAACGGATCAGCTGCCAGGGCTTTTTAATGCCATGTTACCCTTTTTAAGTCCATGAAAGTCACCAGGTAAATCAAGCTGGATTTGGCCAATGTACTGCCCTTGGATTGTGAACCATAGTGCTTCTTTTGAAAGTCATGTACACTGTCTTCTTATGGTCCATACCATCCCATCCAAGGACCAGCTAAACAAACCAATGAGCAGCCAGTTTACTGAGACAATATATATATTTTAATCAAAGAAACAGAAGACAAGGTAAATTAAATTCTTGACATCGCTACCCTACAGACGCGGTTTCAAGTCAGGGTTTAAGGATAACACGTTGCCTGCTAGACCCTCTGAGACTGCCTGCAGCTGCAAAAAAAAAGAAAAATGTTAAAATTGAGGCCAATAGGAAGCTGCTGCCTGCAGCGTAATTGCTCACTGTTCCTGCACATTGGCTGGCGAAGGTTCGGGACCGCTGCTCTGTGTAATTGAGCAGGTTTGCAACAATACCGTGAAGCTGCTGTATAATAATGGCTTAAGCAAAACAGAAATAAATACAGATTTTATATGGTGCTATCTTTAGATAGAGGTGATACAGTTTTACTGAGCACACCATGTTTTAAAAGGGCTCCCAAACAGTTGCCAGGTACTCTTTTTGACTGAGGTTGATGGAAAAAAAGCAGGTAGCTTCTGAAAGAAATCTAAAAAGCTGTTATCCAAGTAGCTGAGGTTAAAGTCTCCATATGCATTTCAAGTAATTCAGTATTCAAACTAAGTACTGAGTTTAGTAGAAATTTTTGGAATCATCACCTGGTATACAAATATGTGATTGATCCCTTGGTAAATGAAAATTACAGAAAATCACAGGTGTCTGTCACAAAAAATACTGTTTATATGAACAATGCAATTAAATAAGCCTCTATGAACAAAACACTTATATTTCCCTAATTTTAAAGAATCCTTATCAAACATTGCATGAATCACTTTAATTTGAATATTTTTAAGTGAGTGAAAAGCCAGAATGGCTGCAAATAGCTTTCAATACAAGTGAACTGCATGTCAGAAAATTACTTATTTATTTACTGTGATAGTAGATCATTTTTTTTTCCTGCATTTTTTTCCTTCGTTTTACTTGCTTCCTCCAGGCCTTTTAGCACATCCAAACATTTGTCAGTAAGCTACACTCTGAGTGTTACTTCAGACTCACCAAATTACAGAAAAGTATTTAAGAATAGCGTGTCATTACACTGCCCTATGCTAAATGAACCAGTTTATTTCAGAGAACATTAAAGAAATGAATACAGTGCTGTGATGATCAGCTGGTCTAGCAGCAAGGCTCTCCAGTACTGCAAACGTTTCTCAAGTTCTTTTTTAACTCTAAATGTTTCCTCATACTTAGCAAACTCAACTGGATGGTGTAAAGATAAATATAATAAACTCCTACTTCAAATTGCAATTTGCTTTTCCCTTACGGCCTGGGATGTACAGAACATCATCTCTCTCTCAACATTTTTGTGCAGCTGGAGCTCAGCTGCCTATTAAAAAGCTTCCTTAAGTTTAAGTTTTTAAGTCGTAGTGTTATGCCAAGATAGGAAAAGGCAACCCTAATCCAGACACACGCACAAAACCACTCAGTTTACACCTTTTCAGACCCACAACCCCCACATCTGCTACAGAAATGCAAAAAAATAGTCTTGCAAGGTTGTGATAGAGGGAACTGGAAAGTTAGGTTAAATGGTGTTGCATTGAAACCGAGCCACGAACGCCCCGTATCTTTGCAACGAAACGCAGTGCTGAGGACGGGCAGAGGAGCACAAGAGCAGTCCCCTCGGCTTGTCACACTGCAGCAAGCTCCGGAGGAGGCAGCGCCGGGCAGGGAGGCTCCGACCCGCCCCAGGGCCAGGCTGAGCCGAGCTCGGCAGGCGGCGGGGCAGGCTGGCCGG
>VWZK01003742.1:144982-254032 GCA_013396935.1 Baryphthengus martii | reverse complement strand
GCCTCCGCCCGAGCGGGCTGGGCGCTGCGCCCCTCTCCGCCGAGCCCCGGACCCCTGCCCGCGGTGGCGTCCGGTCGCGGCACTGAAAACAGGCGCGGATGAAAACTTCAGAAGCGGCGTGAGGTCTGGTAAAGGACGATCCTGAGCGCAGGTCCTGATGGGCAGCTCCCTGTTCTCCTCGTCTCCTCCACCGGCCAGGCCAAACCTCCTCTTTGCCGATCGGCGTTTGATGTTAACAGTTTGTTAAATACCAGATGCTGTTTGTGTCTCGCTGCTTACTCCTATTAGGAAATGATTCCATTCACTCAGCTACTTGTCTTGAAATTACTCTCCATAAATAATGCGTGCCCTCATCGTCTGGAGTCTAGCGAAGGAGAAAATGTTAGAAATTTACGCTGGACAGAATGGAGTTCTTCAGCGTGCTCGTATTTTGGCCTGGGCGGTGGGTCAGAAAGAGTTAAAGCACCAGTGAGAAATCTCGGGCACCTGAGAACCCGTCGTAGCTTGAGGTGAAGGCAGGAGAGCCTCGCTGGAGGAGGTGGAGGCTGAGAAGCCGTCTGCCATTAAGCATGTTTATCCTGACAAGTAGGAAATTTGTAAGGTGCTGCTTCGCTTTCTGGATTTGTAGGCAGGGAGGCTGGTGGATGTCATGAGGGGAAAAGCTGAGAACTGGCTGCTCCATTTAACTTGATTTTTTTTCTCTCTCTCTCCCTTTTATAATAGGTTAAGCAAATATCAGAGGCCATGATGAGCTTGGAAAGTTCAGGCTAGTGTCGATGTTCAGCCTACTGTTTAAAGACTGGTGGTAACAGTTCTAGAAATAGCATAGACAGCAGTATCTTCTAGTAGAAGCTTTTTTTTTTTTTTAAGGAAAAAACCCATGTTGTTGAAATAAGATGTTTTCTGTGAAGGGAGTGAATGTTAACAACAAAAGTTGACTAGTATAACTTGTCTCCTAGTGCTTTGGCAGCATTGCTTATGTCTCAAAGGCATTAGGTTTTTTTTCATCACTTTTAATAGTAAAATGATGTCGATATAATTCCAGGTATAATTCCATCAGTAAAGAGACGACTCTTTCACACTAGCTTGTTGTTATTAGAAATTAAGAATAGGTAATAAAATGGTATGTAGCTGTTGAGGTTGTGTTTTTGAAGCCCAGATATTTCTATGATGTAAGTATATATGTTAACATCAAAGAAAGAGGAAACTTCCTACTAGTTTCAATACATGCTGAACTAATATTTTTCTTGATACCAGAAATGTACGAGTGATTGGCTTGTGTCTCCAAGCACACAGGGAGGCAGGGAGGAAGAGAGACACTTCTGAAGAGGTACTGTCAATCACAGCTCTTTCTCTGAAGCTAAGGAGCAGGCTTTATCAACACTGCTGCTCTACCTCCTTCAGTGAAGAAGGGGTAAAATTTAAAAAATTTGGTAGAACCAGAGATACCAGAATGTCTTTATGGGAAAAACAGCTTCAAGAGGGCTAGTGATTTATTCATACACACGTAAGGTCTCTAGGGTAGAAATTTTTTTCGGCTGTAACTCAAGTCCTGACCAATGCTGGTAATATGTAATAAGGCAGAAGAAAGACAGAGGAGCTATCAAAGACTGCTCACAGAGGCATTAGTGAAGTCAAGTCAAAGTTGTCCAGGGGTCACATGTGATCAGATTTTGAATTACTGTTCAATTTGTGCATTGTGGCTCATTTCATCAGATTATTTGTCTATATTTTGGTAGTTTGGCCCTGCCCTAGATGACTGTGCTGTTCTATAGCCTGCACTCTGTCCAGGATAGACCAATACATCAGCTGCAAAGTGGTATTAATGCATTTACTAGAATGTGATTCTTATCCTGTGGGACCACAAGCCCATCGCTAACCTGGGATTCCAGCCTACTGTAGAGTGAACTCTGGACAGCCTGATGCTAAAGTGGTAATTTCTTTGTCTTTCTCCTACAGCTAAAATATCCTACTTCATTTTTTAAATAGCAGCAACGTGAAGGTGCTGAGATATTTGTAATGCAGATGGTGAGAGTTGGAAATTTTTCACTCTGGTGGAGAAGAGACCATGAAACTGTTTGTGCATCATTGTTAGTAAACAAAGGATCTATTCTCAAAAGCTCTGAGCAGGTACTAAGTGCACTGTGTAAGCAAATGCCCATGTCTCTCTGGCAATAACAGCGGTAAATGTAATCTGTTGTGTCTCAAAGCAAATGCAGCTTCTCCTTCCTGTGGTTGTTTGTGAAACTGGATTCTATCTGCCATTTGGTTGTCGATAGTTATGTTTCTGTTCTTGCAGGCACCCCTGGTTGTGATGAGTTTACTCTTGTGTCAGCTGCAGATATTGCCTCTTGAGGGGATCGTGTTAAATTTGAGATCCCTAGTGAGTGCTGTTCTGATTAACTTTGGTCCCAGAAGGGCATTGCTTGATGCAGTTGGACACTCCTGTTAACCTTACCTTAACAGTTACAACTTGTACTGGACATAAGACTATTTTTTTTTCTGCTTAGCTCAGAGCTGCCCTCACACAGTGCAATGTATTCAGAAGTTAGAAAAAAAAAAAAATCCCCAAGCCTGCTACACATGGAGCCAGGATAAGTTTAACTGTTTGACCTACAACAGTTCTGTCATCATCAATTGACACGTTCTTCTTTCTTTTCTTGAAATAAAGCCTTTCCCCAGTGTTCTGGCAGTAACACAAGGGTTGCTTGGCAATGAAATCATCTTCAAAGCTAAGGCGTTCATGAAGCGAATGCCTTTCTGGAAGAAACTAAGGCAACTTGAATCAGAATTTTTATTATGATTGTGCTGTGACCAGAACCAAGTATTTGTATCAAGTATTTATCATTGTTTGAATGACGTTTGGCCACAAATAGATCATCATGTAAATTTTTTTCTTTAAGAAAAGAGAGGAGAGAGACCAGGAAATCAAGGAAACATGTAGAGCAGTAAACTTACTAAATGCAATATGACAGACAAGTTGGTTTATTGTTGGTTATTTTGGGTTTTTTTTCCAAAAAGCGAAGTGAGTGAACTCTGTTATTAAAGGCTTGGATGAAAAGGCAGAGATCCAGGAGGAGATTGCTGTGGTTAAAGGATGCCATTGCACTAAAGGCAGTCACCTGAAGTCCAGGCTGAAGAAGGGAAATGCCATTACAGGGTCAAAGATTGATACATCTATCAAATCTTTCTGTTACTGACTGTACCAGGCTTTCTGCCTCACTCTCCTTCGTATGTGTATACTCTTTATCTTCTTTTCTTAATGGATATATCTTTTTTTGTGCTACTGAAAAGTAGAAAATGCTTAGGTGAAAGTGTAAGATATAGGATGTTGGTAAATATTATTGAGTGTTTGTGAGATGGTGCTTTTCTAAGAAGCTTCAGGAATGCTTTTAAGGGGAGGGTAGTTGGGATTTAGGTATGCCCCCATTTGGGCTTTTTACTCATCAGTGTCTGCTAGAGGCCACACGGAAACAGATTAATCTTAACTAAAGGGAAGGTGATGCCATCATTTTGAGAATATCTTATAAAACTTCGATAGCTGTTCTTGGGTACAGCTAATAATATGGAGACATTTAAAGATTTTGAGATCAGTATTAAATACTGTGATGAGGGAACATGAGAAGGGATGGTGGTGTATTTTCATTATGTATTTATAAAATCTTAAGGCTTTTTATGTGGAATCACATGGCATTTATTGACATCTGTTCAGATTTTTAAAACATAATGCACAAAAACATTGTTACACACTGGATGGTACAAAGCTTTGTGCTTTCCTCTGCAGGAGGCCTGTAAGCTGTTTCTATGTCAGAATTAGTAAAATGTCATTATTGAGTTTTCTGAATGATGGTTGCTTTCTCACAGCAGGTCCCCAAAGAAGAGCAAAATGTCCATCCTGCACTAAGCAGAAAAAGATAAATAAAAATGTTAAATCTCTAAGATACCATCAAGTGTCACTAGAAGCTCTGCTGTTTTAGAGGATTAGAAATATACATCTGACAGCCAATGTCCTGATACAACTGGGGCTCAGCTGCATTTTGTCAAGTGAGTTAAGAGTTGTAGATAATGAGTGAGAGATTTGAATGAGGGTTGTGAGGAAAAGCAAGACAGGTACTTTAAGTCTACTGTAGCTCATCAGTTGGGTTTTTGGGGCATTTTGTTTGGTTGAGTTTTTTTCCCATATTGCCATTGGACAAACCTTCACTGCCTAGGGAAGAAAAAGAGATGCAAGCTCAAAGTAGAAGAGCTTTTAGACAATGTAACATGAATGCAAGATATTTTAGATGATGGATCACATTCATGACCTCTGTATAGCAGATAACTATTTTCTCGATCTTTGTACCACTCATTAATAGACAGGACTCTAGGTGCTGTAGCTTGTCATCTGGGGTTTTTTTTGTTGTGGTTTTTTTCCATCTCTCTTAAGAAAGCTTCCTCAAAACTAGAGAAAGAGGGAGGAAAACACATCTTCTATTCTGATTTTACTTTAATTCTAATCTTACAGTCTCTTCCTAGACAGCTTTTGCAAGCACTACTGGGAAAAATAGTTTCCTGAATAATTCAGTCGTGAGAGTGAATTGAGCTTGAGAAGGATTGTTGAATTCCCAAGTCTGTGGTCTGTGGTTTTTGTTATTGACTGCTCACAAGGATTTAAAGTCCTGTCTCTGCAGTCAGTGGTTTTTATCTCCCCTTTGGATGCTGCTTTTTTGACTAGCTTTCCATACCTTAATGCCAGGTCTCTGATCTTGCAAATAAACATAGGAAGAACTGTCAAAGGACTTTTCTGCTACCAAGGGGAGCATAGCTAGCATACTACACTGAGCTCCTTTCCAGCTGAAGTTCTCTGTCTATTTATGCAACTATAAATCAGAATTTGACACTGGATCTGAATGTTGAAGAGTCCAATGAAAGTTGATGGAGTCAGCACACTGAATATGAAGCCATCTTTTCTGACTTCTAAAGTCTAGTGGTTTATTTTTTTTTTCCTGTTCTATGAAGTATTCTGTATGACATCTTCCCTTAATGTTTGCCTATTAGCTGATGCTACTTTTATTACTGAAGTTTTAATCTTGAAAATACAGAGGAAGGCACAGTGTGAAAGAAGGAAGTTGACATTACAGATGTAAAGAAACTAATGAGCACTTTAGTTTTACCTTGCAAGTCAAAGATGATCCAATAACCAAATCATCACCGTGATGTCTTTTCTTTTACTGATATAGTGTGTTCCCTAAATTGCACTGCAACTGTAGCTAGGTTGGAGGCACAACAGTGTCTTGCTTTCTAATAGCCAGAGTTATCCTTGGATAAAGAGCAAAAGTGTTGACCTTTACACTGCTTGGTGGACTATTGTTTAGAAAAAGAGAATATGCTGAAAAGTCTTCCTACATTAACCTGGGCAACCACTGCACTGGACAACCCTCTTTCCTGAGGCACTGTTCCTAGTATCCTCCCGTCATGTGCTGAAGCATCCAAGTCCTTAAGGTGAAAGCTTGATATCGAGAAAGAATCTCCTAAAAATGGAGTGTGTTACTTATTCCAGATATAGCATGAAGTTTGTTCATGGGTAGCCTGGGAGCCAGACAATAGGAGTTGGTCCTGTATTTCATGCATTTGCAGTCAGTAAGTAACACACACAAGAAAAGTCTTTATATCAT
The DNA here is from genome assembly GCA_013396935.1 of Baryphthengus martii. Lineage (NCBI taxonomy): Eukaryota > Metazoa > Chordata > Aves > Coraciiformes > Momotidae > Baryphthengus > Baryphthengus martii. Next base: position 248,378 of record VWZK01003742.1, on the reverse strand, counting down.
TTGAGATAATGCATAAAAAAATAGACCCCATTTTCTGCAAGGTGCAATGATGATGTGATAAATATCACTGAAAGTAACTTGTCCAGAAAAAAAAATAAATTAAATGATAGGACTCTAGCTAATATTCAGGACTTTATATAAAACCTGAACCAAGCTTAGTGAACCTTAAAGCCACTGAATAAAGTAAATATTATTATCTCAAAAGCATTTTTTTTATAGCTCAAGAAGCAGATTCATCTGTGACAAAAATGAGTTTGAAAATTGGTATCATACTGTCTAGTAGAACCTTTATATAATTAATTCTTATGGTTAATTATATAAAATATAAATATAGTATGAAATTATGTATTACGGTCTCACTCGGTGGTACAGTTCATATGAGTAAATATATGAGCTCAATCATAATGTGGCCTACAGGAAAGCTCTGCTAATGTGTTTCTGCTCAGCTGGTTACAGCTACATGTTACTATTTCCTAACCAAAAGAAAGAATAAAAATGTTTAGTGGTTTTATGGCTTATAGCTTCATGAATTTGTAAGAGAATGCTAAGAAAGTAGCTTTCGGTGAGGAAGATGTAGCCCTTGATCTTTGAAGCTTAAAAGGTTACAGAACCTTTAAACAAGAAGAAGAAAACCTTCAAACCCTAAAGAAAATCCCTTTTTCATTTTTGGTAATTTAATGCTTTGTAAACTATAGATGTCACTAGTGTTCCTGTAGTCATGGCTGTCTTTGAAAGGTAGTTAGATCTAGAATATGTCTGTAATTAAGTGATAAATCAGATGAGATCTACTTGCAAGTGAAAAAATACACAAGTCTCCTTGTGAATTGATAGAAAGTTTTATTCCTTTTAGATCTATGTTTAGTTCTGGTTAACATATAATCAGTAAACTAGCGTCCATCCAGAAAGCAGTATTGTTTAAAAATAATCAATTAATTGCATCCAGAATATGCTTTCCGCTACATATTCTTGAAGTAGGAAGTGTAGAAACAGTAATTGAAATAATAGCATAAATGGATTAATATTAGTGTGGTTTTGAGGTTTCACTTGGACAGACAGTTCAACTTCTGTATTACAAGAATCCAAAAAGTCCGAGTGATGTCATGTGTTGCATTCTCTTTCAGATCCACGATCTCTAGCTAATACACTGATGAGCAAACATGGAGTGATGTCATCTCTGCTAAAGAAAGTGCAGGGATAGTGAGAGCAAGTGCTGATCTCTTTCAATTCAAGTCTGATGAAGAGCAGCATTTTCTTGATCAAGTTGTTCCTTATTTTAAACAGAAAAAAAAATAATGATTATTTATTTTCAGTCTTATTTGGGTTCTTCATTTTTTTGACATACATTTGCTGCTCTCTTTCTATATTTTATTTGACATACCTAGAAAGGCATAATCTGGAAAAAGGAGAGAGGAAGGTCTGAGTTTTGGTTCTGGCAGTATATACCTATGTAACGCTTGTACCTCTTATTTTTATAGGCTTAGTAAAGTTTGGAGAAAATGTAAACACAACAGTAACATTGCAAGCATGGTGTTCCAGCGGGCATGTTGAACCATTGTGATCAGGCCCTTATGTTGGTGGTCAGGGATAGTCAACTGGTTTCTTGAAAAAGTTACTCAATATTCTTCTTTCTAATAAAAAAAACAATATACAGCAGAACAGTGACATGGCTTTTGGCTACAACATAGATAGTATTTAATGCAAACAAACACCTTATTTTCTTGAGAACAGCTCTTAACTGTTCTGAGGGTAATGGTGTTGGCCACAGCTCTGACAACACTGAGGACAGAAATTGGTGTATGTATGGCTGTTTCAGAAAGGGAGGTGTTCTCAGAGAGAGAAGGAAGCAAGACGGTACAGGGCTCTTTCTGGATCTCAGTCAGAAATGACCAACAGCAAATGACTTAATAAGATAACCACTTTAATAAGACAGAATAAGAAGAGGGATATAGATACTAAGTCTTACCTCTCTTTGTGCTGCAATAAATGGAGCCTGGATTGATTTTCCTGTGGCACGCTGCGCAGAGCAGAGCAGCGCCTGTCTGTGGAGAGAAGGTCTCCCTTTCGGTCCAGCAATTACAGGATTTCCGTACAAGGAAACAATTCTGTTCCTGAAGGATGCTCACATGAGTACTCGAGAACTTGTTGCTGAATGTTGTTCACGTTGTTGATGGCTGCTGTCCTGTTCCTGTGCAATCACAGGACCTGGTGTTTGACATAAATCTGCGTAAAACAGCAAGTCTGTTGCAGTTGAAACAGGAGGTAAAGAAATGAGCTATGCTGCTGTATGAGCAGCATAGCTCTGTATGAGGTACTCTGGAGGGAAAACCAGGTAAGCTGCTTCTTTGGCACAATTTAAACTTATGACTGAGGCCCCCCGTGAGAATGAGTTTCTTCCAGACTTACTGACAGCACAGTGCTAAAACTTTGACCAGAAGGGTAGTGGGTTTTTTTATATATATCTCTTTGTGATGCTGAGGCAACAGACTACAGTTTTCTTTACTGGTTGTAATAAGTACAACCTATACCTTAGAACAGTTTTTCTTCCACCCTCTGATCATCTCGCCAAACAGTTAAGAGCTATTTTAACTTTTCTGAGGATGTTCAGATGAAATTGATGCTATAAAGTATGTCCTGGCCACCTGCTTTACTTGCTCATGTGAATGCTTTCTTGAGTCATACTCCCAAAATACATTGTTGTCTAAATCTAGGAAGGACTGGCAATTGGTAGCAGTTGAACTTTCATATTATACCAGAGTTTATGTTAAAAATAAACACTTAAAAATGATCAGTGTCTGGAAAACATATGGGCTGTTTGATAAGAAACAAAGGGCGATAAGCACTTACTTTGCTGTGTGAGAAGGGTTTTCTCTTGCTTTTAATTACTCCAGGAAGAAAAATCCTCGGTGAACCACTGCGTAGTAAATTGAGATTCTTTGTTCCATATTTTTTCCTGTTAAATATTGAAGCTGTCACAGAAATGTCCCACATCCTATGTCAGATACTGTTACCTTTAAGAGCCACATTCATTCTTCTTTAGGCACTGTGAGTTTTCAGTTCTTTTCAACAGAGTAATATCTTTTCAGCCAGGAGGGCTAAGGTTGCTTTAGCAAGGTAGAGCTCACAAGGTATCTGTAAGTGGGCTGCTGTTCTGTCATCCAGAACCTGTGGGCAAAAGTCTTTTCTGCAAAGAATTGACTCCTGGTCTTGCCTATTTGGAATCTAAGTGAGATGCTGTTATGCTGAGGTCCTGTTGTTTTGGCTAATATGTCTTTTGATTTTAACCTCCTGGAAGAGTGTCTGTCTTTGGGAGAGGATTCTCAATGGCATTCCGAGTGGATGATGGGTTCCACCTTTCAATCTAGAGGAAGTAGGGGGAAAATGCAAAATATTGGGCTGGTCCCAGCATTCCCCTGGGCTGTCTCTGCGGTAGTATGTGGAGTGAGCCGATTTCAGTGAGTTCTTTGGTCAGTAACTGAGCTATTTTGAATTTTTTTGAGGTGTGTGCCTCTCCCTCTGGATTATGTGTGAAAGTAGATGGCCCCTTTCCCCTGTATTAGAAATTGGAAAATGAAGAACGCACCCTGTACTTGTTATGCTTGGAATAACTGACTAGAGCAGGGCTTGGAAAACAAAAAGGGTCATAGGGAAAACCACAGTGAGTCAACAATGTGAAGCTATTGCAAAAAGAGGCAAATGTGATTCTGCATTTTATGATCAGAAATATTACAAGGAAGATAAGGGACATAATTATCTTGATTTGAAATTACTGAGGCTTCATGTAATGAAAGTTTTGGATACTGCCACTTCAGATACAGACAAGCTGAAGAGTCTTCAGAAGGGAGAAACCAAAAAAAAAAAAGTCTTAGAAAACAATGTTTTGTAAGCATGACCTGTGAGAAAATGCTGTAAGAAGTGTGAGTTTATGTAAGATTTTCTAAAGAAAGAGAATGATCTTTTCACTTTGGAAAAGTTAGTTGGGTTTTCTGGTTTCTTTAAATAGGAGTATGAATCACAGAGTCACAGAATGTTAGGGGTTGGAGGGGACCTCAAAAGGTCATCGAGTCTGACCCCCCTGCCAGAGCAGGATCACCTAGAGTAGGTCACATAGGAAAACATCCAGGCGGGTTTTGAATGTTTCCAGAGAAGGAGACTCCACAACCTCCCTGGGCAGCCCGTTCCAGTGCCCTGTCACCCTCACTGTGAAAAAGTCTTTTTCCTTATGTTTACGTGGAACCTCCTATGCTTCAGTTTGTACCCATTGCCCCTTGTTCTGTCATTGGACATCACTGAGAAGAGCCTGGCTCCATCCTCCTGACGCTTGCCCTTTGCATATTCAGAAACATTAATGAGGTCACCCCTCAGTCTCCTCTTCTCTGAGCTAAAGAGACCCAGCTCCTCAGCCTTTCCTCATAAGGGAAATTATTTTATGATTACATAAACAAAGGGGGACAATGATTACAGAAAAAAAGGGGGACATACGATAATCAAATCAACAAATAGTAATGAAAATGCAGTTTTCTATACAATAGAAGGCCATGTAACTGGATAAGGAAGAAATTCAAGTGAGCAATGCAGTTTTGTATTTAATGTATATCACGCAGATTCTTAAACCAGACAGATATGCCCACTTTTCAGTGTATATTTTTTGTCACAGTACAAATGTAAGTGAACTAAGTAATGTGTGATTTGTTGTTTGTTTTTTTATTGGTAGTTCTCCTCACTGAACTGTCAAAGGTGACTTAAATTTCTCTACTTAACAAAGAGGTTATTGGCAATAACTTTGCTTTTTCTTGGCAGACATGCCTAATATCAAGGGTACAGAAATTTAATCTTATTATTGATAGCAACTAGACATTTTAAAGATACATCAAAAGAATCTTTGAACTTTTTTTTCTGTCCAACAATTTGATACTCATAAAACAAGGACAAATTCTGATAAAATGTGAGCACTGTTTTTTCAAAGTGCACATCCGTCTGTTACAGGAGTTCTTTAACATTTGATCAAGGTATCTAAAACCATACAGTAAAGACCTCAATAATTAACTGGTCAAGATTTGCATTCAGTTATGTCTCACAACATGAACTGTATTTGTGTGAGCATAGAAACAGTCTTTTGACTTGATTTGCTGCTTCTGACATTGGGAACTACCGCTGCTTAATAAATGTTAATTAACTTACTGTAGCCTTACAGAATTGGAGTGTAACTTCTTAAGCTGACAGTTTCTGGCCTTAAAGTTGTATTTATATTTTGTACCTGAATCCAAACTTTACTTCTGTTCCATATAGTATAATCAGAGTTGGATGAGAAATATCTTTCCAATTTTTTGAAATTTGGAGGAATTTCATGATAACTTATGTGGGCAGAAAACTTGCTTTTTTTCAGAGTGTTTTGTTTTGGAGGGTTTTTTGGCTTTTTTGGTTTGTTTTTTTCCTAATAAAAATGAGACTGTCTTCATTTAACCGAAGACTTGGGTGGTTGGAACACATCTTGGGAGGAGAGCACCCTATGTGAGTTTTCTTGTAGCAAGTTCTGCTACATCCAGCTGAGGGGAAGGAAGAAAAACCTACCTCATAAATTCTTTCTTCCCCACTCTCTCAGAAAGTTTCTTATTAACATTCCTAAACAAATATATTGGCATTTCCTTACAGAAGCTTGTTCATTTAAAGCATCCCTGGCAATTTCTGTTGCAGTCTCTCAGAGACTTTGGCAGAGTAAGGGGGGAGTGGGGCTTTCTATTCTAGTTTCAGCTGCCAAATTTGGGTTGACTAGCAAGAGGATTCTTCCTCCCTTGAGACCTAAGATGTCTTCTCATTTCTTTATCTTTTTTTAGTTGAGTGGGGTTTTTTGTGTGTGTGTGTTGGTTTTGTTTTGTTTCTGTTATTATCTATTGTGCAACTCATAAAATCTTTACTTAAAGACATGAGGGGTTGATTATCTCCTTTCTCCAGGAGGCTGAACTCTTCAATCCTAGACTCCTTGTTGCCATTAGGTCAGCAGGGCTGATGCGAGGGTGCTTACTACAGATTGGCTTCACCCAGTGCATCCAGCTATTTTTCCCTCAAACCATGTGGAGGAGGAGAAATGATCCATAGCCAGCTATAGTCTTTGTTTTTTCCCCCTGCTGTTATGTTTCTGTTCATATATAGGCTTTTCAATTTCACAAAGCCAGCTTTACATGAAAGCTGAAGTGTAATTGCATCCTCCTGAGTAAAACGGACAATTTCTGTGCCAATTGCGTTTTTAAAGAAAAAGATTACAGCATTCACTCTGCTGCCTGTTTTCTTTGCTGATGAATCCCTTTGCAGATGTAAAGGGATTAAGTATTCTAAAACACCAGCCAGACCAATTCTTTATAAGTCCATGAGTGCACTGAATAACACCTTCGTTATTTTTGTCAGAGTAAGAAGTAAAACTTAACAGGTAGCCCTCTTCCAATACAACTTGTTTTACTTTAGCAAATACTAGTGAGGATTCAGTTCAGTGTATATCATGCTTACTGTTCCCCGTAGCTCTCCATGTTAACTTAAACTTTAATTTCCTTGTGGAATTTGTGGCTTTTTATATACCTTGTAGGTCTAAGGCAACATCATAAATATTGCGCTGTTTGCAGCTTTTTGTTTATTTGTTTTCAACTGAAGCCCTTAAGTGCGATAATATTTGTTTCTGTCATGGAAAAAAAAATAATAAGGGTGCATGGCTGCACACAAAGCAGTTTCAAATATCGCTTTCCTCCCCCTTTTTATAGTTTCTAGCATTCTTTGTATTGTTAATAATACCTTTACACGGCCTCAGGAAATGGGTGGCTTTTACAGAGTTGAATTTAGATACAGTTTTTGTCTTTCATTGATCGCATTTTTCTAAGATTTCCAGGCTTACTCATGCATTTTATGCTTGCCTATGGACATAAAGTAGTTTACTTATAGTTATGTCATGAGCATAACAATACTAATATATCTCACTTTCTTTGAATAGTGGACAGATTTGTCTTTTCCCAGGCAGATGATGTTGCAGACTTACCTGAAAGAATACTTGATAGCAAGGTTATGCAATGTGGTTGTTGGTCCCAAAAATGTGCTTCTACGTCTCAAGTCTGTACAGTCCTTCCCTTAACATTGGAATTTCTTCTTTGAAAGCCATCTCTGAGATCCCCCAGAACAGCCCAAACCAGCTTGATGAATAGAAGTTAGGGAAAAATGGTGTTCTAGATGTTTTAAAAACTGTTGTAATTGCCAAAATGGGAGAGGTTCCTAACGTGGGCACGACCTGAACACTGGGATTAAATAGTTATACTCTGGGCGCAACTAAGGTAATTGGACATACAGTTAAACTGTGAGACTTGTATTCTCCTTCAAGGGGTGATGAAGGGCTAATTGCCATTCACATCTCCTTCAGCAGATTCAGCAGATGTTCTGTATCACAGGATGAAGGGGGTGACAAGCTGCATTGTCAGAGCTTCATCCATCCTAGCTACTCATTGCAGCTACTGCGGGAGAGACTCAGTGGTGCCACATCATTGACTTTTTGAGCGCTGTATGTTCATCTCAACCAAGGAACACAGCAATAACCAGACAAGCCCTAAGGAAGTATTAGAGCCTACGTCTACAAAATGAGATTATGTTCTGAAAGCTACTGAGCGCAAACTCTGAATAAAATCAGTAGGAACAGAGAGTGTAGAGAGCAACACAAAGCAATGCAGAGGAAGTGCTGTGAGTCTTAAGTGTGCTGGAAGTATGAAAGAAACTGTTATGAAATTAAAAACAGTGAGATGTATATAACTACACTCTGGTAGACTGGATTATAAACTAACGTGAGCACTGGTACTTAAAGGCTTGGGGGAGGAGAAGGTGGGTGGATCATCTGAAAAACTGTAAATACCAAGAGAAAAGCCTAAAACATCATAATACCGTAATATCCTCATGTGGTGTCAGATGAAAGAGTGAAAGTTTAGGATGGGAATTATCAGCTGTGTATCTGCTTCCGGATGTGGAAATCTAATGGATTCTGGAAGACTTCTTAATGTGCACTTTTAAAGGAGATTCTTAAACTCCTGTTAATAGAAATTTTTTTGCTGAGATGTCAGATGTTACAAATATTGTAATTATTATTTTTTTTTCTCATTCGGAAAATGAGAAGGGACAAAAAAAGGTCTGTAGTGCATTTTCAGAGAACAGCTGGGTCTGTACAGTATGTTTTCTGACAGTTAACTTTACGAAATCATGGAGGATGTAACCATAACCACTAACCTGAATTTAGCTGAATTAAAGCCAAATTCAGATCTTTAATCTCTACCTGAACAAAAGCATAAATTGGAGAGGGACTTTTTATAACGTCATGTGGTGATAGGACAAGGGCCTATGGTTTTAAACTAGAGCAGGGTCAATTGAGATTAGACATTAGGAAGAAGTTCTTTACTCTGAGGGTGGTGAGACACTGGAACGAGTTGCCCAGAGAAGTTGTGGACGCCTCATCCCTGGAAGTATTTAAGACCAGGCTGGATGAAGTTCTGAGCAACTTGGTCTAGTAGGAGGTGTCCCTGCCTGTGGCGGCGGGCGGGGTGGAACTAGATGAGCTTTAAGATCCCTTCCAACTCAAGCCATTCTATGATTCTAAGTTTACAAGCAATTCTCATGTATTTTATAACCATATGCATATCTTAATGCCAGCCACCTTTTGGCAGTATCCTCTGCCCAAAACAAAAAATAGTTCAAAGCTGTTGTGGGAGAAGATGGAGTTTTTTCTGCCCTATAAGGCAAAAATTGCCTTTCTTTTGTCTTAGCACAAGTCTGTAACTATTTCAACCACACATAGTCTGCCTTTCAAGAGATTCTTACAGACAGGTAGTACCTGAAATCTGAAGCCAATGCTTTTTCTCCTGTCTACTCTACTGAAGATGTATTAAGACATCTGTTAAATAGTAAAAACAAGAGCACTTTATTGGAGGCTGTTGATGATTACTTGTTTTGCGAAGCACCGATACTTTTTGTGGTATTTGTGTACAGCATTACTTGAGTCTAAAGTAATTTTTGTCCAAAATAGAGGACTAATCCAATAACAATTGTAGGTTTACAGCCCCTCCTATGCTGATCCATAAACTTAGTACTTAATTAGTCCAGCTGCTCCCATTCTCTTCCTAACCTTGAGGCATGTATGGAGTACTGAATTTAGTTCCTTATTCTGTTTTCTGGAACTCAACTTTCTCCTTGACTATGTAGCCTAGGAATATATATCTGTTACTTTCTGTGCTGTGTTGACTTTGATAAATAATTAAACTGAGTTTAGAGCTAAGCAGTACAAATCATAACTAAAATTTTAATTGAAGAGCATGCAGAAATAATGCGTTTACATAAACAACTCCATGTACATATACACATTTTTATGCTTAGAGATCACTATCTCTTTTATAGAAAGCTCTCATACATACTAAATAGAACTAATAAAAAGACCTAATTTTTGTGCGTAGTCTATCAATTATATTACATTTTCAGAGCTTAAGGAGAAAGACTCAAACCCTGCACCCCCTCCCTTCCCTTAGGGCTGGGTTTTTCCAAGAAGCTCATCTCTTTAGGAGGAACACAGGGAATAATTTGTGTGTTGTGCTTTCTTGAAAAATATGCCGGCCCGCTATGATCTCTACATGGCAGCTGATCGTTTCAAAAATCTGGCTTTCATCCAAGAGAACCAGTATATATGTGTGTAGTACAGCCTTCCTCAGTGGACACATGATGAGTTTATTAAAAAAGCTGTATGCATACTGTGATTTTTCATATAGGTTGAATTAAGCCTAAGTACAGTTTCACTGATGGATTCAAAAATACTTCTCAAGAAGGGATGTTTTTAGGCATCTGCTAAAGTATATTTCTTCAACCATTTGAATGGTAGAATTTTTAAAATATTTAACTCTTCTGATGATGGAGTGTATTTATAAAATATATCCCATCTTGGAAAAACTAAGATTGCTAGTTTTGCAAAGGACTTGCTGTGAATGAACTGCAACGTCCTAGCTGTGAACAGTAAAATTTAGCTGGGAAGGTTAATGTTCTCAGAGTAGATTGAGAGGAGAAAACCAAGATTAGAATTAAATCTATAAACAATTTGTTAATACAACTCCTGTCATGGAAAATCAGTTTTCAGATCTTGAATGTTCAGACTCAATGAGATCCTAGCACACTTCAATGACCTATTGTTAGATTAGATTTGTTTTATGAAGCGATTTCAGTAAATATATCGAGCAGGCATAAACTAGGATAACTGCATACATATGTTTATTGTCAACTTTTAACTCTTTTCTAAAGGGAATGATGGGAAGCGTGAAAGAAGACTGGCAATACCTGGAGTGCTAAAGATGTTTTGAGTGCTAAGGCCTTGCCACCATCCTGCTGCCTTAAAACATCACCGGGCTGGTGGCTGAAGACAGTGATGTTCAGTGATGTTAAGCTAAGGATTTACACCTAGCAGCTGTGAGTCCCTGGAAGACTTTCTGCTACGGGGATCCTTTGCTATCCTGGGATAAATTAGAGATAACATAGCAAATTCCATAATGCACCTTACGGCAGATAAAAAGGCCCTTTACTTCTCTTGGACTGAGATTGACATACAAATCCAAATGTATTGGTAAGTTATAAATGGTATGGACCTAAAGAGTTTTGGTTGTAATCGAGAAAACCCCCTCACTCTTAGCCAAATTATACTGCAGCCTTTTGATTTACAGCTTTATGATGTACTTGTGGTTCTGAATCTGTTACTGTGCTTTTAGTCTGAGGACTTTTTAGCACAGACAGATGCTTTGTTGCTTGCCAGTAGGAAAGAGAAAAGCCTTTTGTAAAAGCAGTAGTTTTAGTGAGAATTCCATGGTTAAGGTTTGTACGAGTCCGACCTTTCTTTAAACTGTATGCAGCAGTCTATTTTTTTCATTTCTTGTGTGAAAAAAAGGATTGATAACCTTACTTAGCCTTGCTCCATGCTATGTGATTTACCTTAATGAAATACCGTTTTGCCTTCGGCTTTCTGCTGACTATGCTGTAAGATTTGTACCCCAAAATGTGTTTGTCAGTATGTGTCACATCTCTTCTTATCTAGGTTGGTCTTTCTGCCTATTTATGTAACCTTCTGTATCATCAAATGCTTATCAACAGAGGAATGCTGGAAAGGGCCCTGTCACAGAGAGATCAGTGCAAGAATGCTGTGTTTCTCATCTTGGCTCTGTAATGATGCCTCACACCTGTGTCAGGTTGTACCATACGGCTGGGAGTGCAAAGGAGCAGGCCGTGCTTTCAAGGAGAATTAAGAGTGAGCACAGGAGTGTGAACAAACATGTGATTTCAGATTTGCTTAATTTTCCTTTCTATCTGTATAATTAGAGAGCTCACAGTAGCAGGGAGATACTATAAGAATGAGATTTACAAATTTCTTATGGAGCCTTGAGGACAGCTACATACAAGAGTGGTAACTTCAGTACTTTTTATCTAAAAATAAATTTCTGTGACTAGTGGCTCTATTTGTCTGACCTACACAAAGTGAAAGACTATCCTTTATGCAAACAATTGGAAAGGAGAGAATTACAAACCAACAAAGAGTGCAAGGCGTGCTTGATGGGTCAAGAGGTAGAATAGAATACAGCATTATGTGTTTGCCAACAAAAACGGTGGAAAAATGTGAAATTTTTTAGTGGAAAGGATTTTGATTACAGCTACCTGTCTGTAAAACTTGTCATCAATAGCAGGAAGCGTATGATCCAAGTAGGTGGTGAGTAAAAGAACCAGAGTGACAGTTCTGCTGTTGAGTTGGTAGCGGATCAAAGCCCTGCTCGATGCTAGAGGCACTGACAACATGCACTAGGCCACTTTAGGGGAGGAAGAGGGTGTTCTGTTACTTCATCTTGTGTATGTTTTGCCAGCTGCAGGATCTAAGGGGAATAGAGTAACTAAATATCTTTATGATTGTGTATGTTGGGGTTTTGTGTGGTGGTGGAATTTTGTGTTTTGTTGGGATTTTTTTTTAAAACTCTCTTTTTTTATCCTGTTTTATCAGTTGTGCTTAATATCTGATCTTTTAGTCTTCTTAAAGATTAATCAAAACAGATATACAATGTATTTGGGGGTTTTGCACTTATTTGCATTATTGGGGAAGTCCTGGACTTGCATTTTTTTTACACCTTGAGGGGTTTGTTTCTTATTGCTATTTGTATCTTTTCACTAATCCCTTTTGCACTGCAGCTCCTGATTCTGGCATTACATGCTGATGTTTTTCTCCGGTGTTTGTTAACATTGCACTTCATTTAATGCATCTGTGAATTTGACCTATAACTCTCTTGTTGCTGTTCAGCTTCTCTCACTTCTTATTTTCCTCAGAACCATGGACTGTCTCTTATGATCTCATCCAAAACACCTTCACACATTTATATTCTCAAATGCTTTATTAGTCAGGATCAAAATAACTGTCTCTTCTAGCTTTTTTCCTGTCTTCTGAAACAAAACTTTTTCTCAACACATTTAATGAATTTTTTACTTAGCCTATGCCCAGATATATGTTTAGGATGTAGGGACTTGTCATCAACAGTTGTGAATCTCTTAAAGCTACTTTCTTAGTCCTACCACACAAGTAGTACAAGGGTCTAAAGTGAGTCCTGGGAATACCACAAAGACCCTGTTCATCCATTACACAGTTACAAAATAGAACTAGTATTTAGGACTTTCATATATTTTGATGATCTCTTGTTTTCCTTTTATTACTGTCAGCTGAGATAGATTAGGACAGGCTGAAATTAGCCCTAACTCACCCCAGGCTTACTGTTTGCATGCTGTTTGCTCACAGAACCACAGCCAAGTCCTACAGCTCATCACCTCTGTGTTTCTGTAGTGTTCTGCCTGTAAATGGTATGTGGAAGAAAGATGTCAGGAAAGTGAGGGTATGAGATGCAAAGAAGTCAGAATATGTGCGGATGCCTGGGAATGAATGGTAAACTTTAACTGGAGAAACTTGAAGTAGTTTCTTCAAGAAAAAGCTAGTCCAGTTTTCATCTAGTATATTGTAAATGTGTGAGTGATACTTGATAGGGAAGACAGAGAATCTCTTTAACTGTATGCTTTGCCAAAATGAATCTGCGTTTTGTAGATTAGGAGGGCGTTGAAAATACGATTAAATGTACTGTGGGCTCTGCTAGGCTTCCTGAGCTTGGCTAAGGAAGAAAGTAGAATCCTCCTGAGATTCTGGAAGACTGAAATAGAGACTTGCTGATGCAACATAGAACTTGGCTTCAAAGAATTGCTGATGGACTGTGAAAGGATGGATTTCAGATCACAGGAAGTTTTGCTCCATGTGCACTAAAGCTAGATTACTGCCCTGATTGTTTGTTAGTTGTACTCTGCTATCTCTGCTATCTGTGCTTCCATATTGGAGCCTTTCTTACCTATATTTTTCCTCTTTCAAAGTAAAGATTGGCAGTATCTGCTACAGCGAATGCTCTGTTAAAAGGAAGCCTTGTGAACTGACACCGGTAGTGAAGCTGTATTGGTAAACAAACTACCCAGGTTGTTACGTTTCAGACCAACTTCAGTTTTAAGGAGCCGATTGTCTCTGTAGTATTGAGCTGCTTTCTCATGGCTTTTTATGGCTTTACTCGCTATGATATGACTTTGATACACTTGTTAGAAGTGTATAGAGGTCACTTGTCTCCGTGGAAACCGGAATATAAAATTACTGTAGTTGTATCTGTAGCCTGTATTTTTGTATAAATAATTTTTTTGTTTCCCAAAGGTTAGCTACCTAGACACTGAGGCATTAACCGTTTTGTAATGATTTTCTGCCTTCTGCTAAGGCAAGGGGGTCTTACGGTGGAAGAACAATAACAGCACTCTTAATTGACCAGCTCAGATATGCTATTTGCCTCAAGCATCTTGCATTCTAATTAGAAATCAAAACATTACAAGGTGTTCCCTTAGCCTGACATACTCCTGACAGTTTGTGGAATTTCTCTGCCTTTCGTCGTCCAGCCTTCTCTTCAGTGCAAGGTTGTTTCTATGCAAATATTTTAAATAAAAGCCTTGTAGAATATGTTCTTTCTATAAAACCTAGACTGCTAATGATAAAGAGCTCATTTATAATATATGTCACTGAGGGAGTTGTTATCCCCATGGAGATACTGATGCTGCACTGCAAGGAGAATGAACATGGGAAGGTGCTAAGAGTCTTATAACTGTAGGTCAGAAACACTTTAACAGATATAAAAGAAGAGCTGTGTTCTCTTTAAAAGAGATGTGATGTGACAGGTGATTTTTTTTTTTTAATAGCATTGTGGTAACACGCAGCGACTAGACAGGTGTGATCTTGTTTGTTTTGGTTTTTTTTTGTCTCTAAGCATCTTTATTTACTAGAATATTTCTTTGTATGTTTTAGTGTTTAACACAGGGGAAAATGACCACCTGCAGTGAACCTACTTGGGTTTGATGTATATCATGACTATTGACCTTATGACTTGTTTTTAAGCCTTAGAAAAATGATAGTGTAGCAGGAACATTCTCCGATATAATATGAACATATACATACCGTGTAATACATGTACTCTAAGATAATAAACTTGTTTCTGCAGTGAAGAAAAATTTATTATTTTGTGCTTTGGTCTATCTTTGATTCTTCTCTACATGCCACCTATGATGTGTTACGTAAGTAACAGCAAAGACCCGAGTTTCTTAAGTCCCGAAGTCCTCTATGCCATCCTTTGCTTATAGAGGGAAACCATAAGGTTTGCTTCAGTGGGAGATTTTTAAGACAAGTAGAATGAAATTATTTCCAAGACCGAACAGAGCAGTGTATTGGTATGAGTTCTGACTTGTGAAAATTCCAAGTAAATAAAAATCTAATAAAATTTTAAGTTGATCAGAAATCACATGCTAAAATAGTCTGAAACTCCTCTGGTTGAAAAAAAAACTCAAGCACTAAATGTATGTATGTCTGTGGAGGAGGACGTATTTTGGTTTTTTTCTTGTGGGCTAAGGCTGGCTGACTGGCAGATCATTTCTCTAGTGCTATTAACCATCTTTTAATGTGGATTGTCATTCTACACTAATTGCATTTTTCACAAGCAACAGCCTCCAAGATTGCTATAGTCTGGTAAATTTCTGAGCTACTGAAGAATTGCCATGTGTGCATTTTCTTTCCACTTCTTGTGTGCTGTAGTTTTTATTGGGCTCTCAGAAGGCTGTTGGTGATGATGATAGGGTTGGAGCACACTGATTCTAGCAGCATTCTGACTCTTTCCCGATTTTTCCTGGTCAGTAGTTTCTCTTATCACCTTGCCAAACAACTGCAGTTCATCATCAAAGATCTTATAACTGTCCACTGAGTGATAATTTGGGGAGTTCAGATGTTGCATTGTTGGGTTTTGCTTCGAGCACGTTGCTGTAAAGCTAGAAATGATTTGACAAAAACCAGTCAGTGGATCTGAAAGTGAACCTGGGCGAGTTGTGTGGTAGATGTTAGGTGGCAAGAAGTTGTAATGATGTTGGAATAGTTTGCGTACGTGTTGTTTCTGTGACTTTCCAGCTCAGGACTTGATTTTGGATTACATTCAGGTTCATATGTTCTGATAAAATAATGTCTAGCTTTCAGTGCCATGTTGACACTCCTGAAGGGAGTTTATTGTAATCTGGAAGAAAAAGATGAAGTAAACTGCCTGGTGTCAGTGCAAAGCCTTTTAAGGGTTTACTAGGAGTTCACATTAAGTTGTCCATGGAGAAATGCACACCAGTCCCTATTAACATTTAATATTCTGCAGTATTTTTCCATGGTTAACTATTAGTAACTTTGAGAAGAATGGGCATGATGACTAAATTGTGCACGCTTATATGAAAAGCTTGCTACTGTTTCTTTTTCCTTTCTGATAACATAACAAGGAATAACTAATTGTGTAACACTGAATGTAGAAAAATACATGCATGTTTAAAACTTCTTAATTTTTAGCCTCATATTACTAGGAGATTTTTTTAGGAGGTTCTGACCTTAAAATCTGCCTTTTTTAGCATTCGTTGATGTTTTACTGAGTTTTGTATTTGGAAAAAAAAATTAGTAAAACATGGCTACTGGAAATACAACCACAGGCAAACCTTAAGGTTCAGGTGGCAGTCCTGGTAACAGTGTCACTGTTCAGCTCTAAGAGTCTGAGGAGTCTGGAAATACTGTTTTAGAATAATTTAAGAGATTTAGTATGACAAGAGAGCCTTCTCAAGAAACTAAAAGGATCTGCATTATGGATGATTGCAGAATATACCTACAAACGTTACTCATTGTCTATATTGCACATCCCATTCATTCCAAGTTTTTTTCCGACTCTTTATCACAAGCTTGTAGTACTCGCCAAAGTAAGAAATAATTTAATGGGAAAAGCAGTAAATCTCTGTTCAAGAGCTAACACAGCGTAAAGTTTGTAGTATAAATTAGAAGCTTAATGTTATATGGTAACGCTGCTAGCTAGCAGTCGCAAATGCAAAACACAATTCACCATTTCAGAAAATATGTTCTATTAAATATGAAGTTGATATGGCTGCTGTGGTAGAAAGAAAATCTCAAGGACATCACTATGTAAATCTCTGTTTGAAACAAGTGGATTTGACTTTCAGTAAATTAATGATGAGAAGCTGGATGAGGCTTTGAGCAACCTGACCTAGTGGGAGGTGACCTTGCCCGTGGCAGGGGGGTTGGAACTAGATGATCTTTAAGGTCCCTTCCAACTCAAGCCATTCTATGATTAGATGAGCAAAACGGAAATAATAATCAGAACTATTCAGGTCAAAATTCTTTCATTTCTAGATAACTAATCATAGCACACATTTCTGAAGAAGCTTTGATAAGCAACTTCTGTTGGTTGTATAAAGCCCAGTTACATATGGGTAAACTTGGATAAAAATTAATAGATTGTCATTAGACGTTAGCTTATTCCATATATTATTGTACCATCTGTGAGCTTTTATTTTTATTATTATTCTGTAAGCTGCTCTGTATTTAGCTATTTGAAGTATTTTTTAGGAAAACTCCACTGAAACATTGAGACAGAGCACAACACTCTAAAAAGCAAATGAAACTATCTAGAAGCAGAAAAATAGGACATATGTTTGAAACTCAAAGTTGCTTTCTGAAAGACACCTGAATTCCAACGGAAAAGACATTGTTGTGTCTTTGGATGCAAACTAACAAAATATGAGTAGCTTAATTTTATTAACTCAATGAGTCATCAATAAATGGAAAATGTTAGGAGCAAGTGCCGTAGTTATCTAGAGATGTTTACTTTTGTGTCCTTGTAGCCAGCACTGTGTTGTGAGTTCATATAGCTTGGTGAATAATGCTGGGGATTAAGCTCTGTGGGTTTTTGCTGGTCACATAAACTAGCCTTTGAATTTGATCGAAGCTGAAGAAAAAGGCTATGGAAGCTTCTGGGGACAGTAATGGACAACCTACAGACTTTTGCTTATAGTCCAAATAAAGCCGAAATTGCCATAGACAAAGTCTTATGTGCAGAATTTACAAGACCTGGGATATAGTCTTTTTAGGCCTATCTGGAAGATCACAAGCCCAAAACTTTTTTTTTGTTAAGTATTTTATAAAAAAATAGGAGTTTCTCTACAAAATACTATAAAGGCACTTACATGCCTGTATTCATTAATTTTTTCTCTATGGAGATTGGAGAAGACTGTTGTAGGAAGTGGAGATGGGGAAATAATTTTTTTTGTTTCTTTAAATAGCACACAGCAGTAACTTGTTACCCTTTCTGAATCAGATGTATAACTCCAGAAGTCAATTGTGAAGTGTTTCCCAGTTTCTACTAAAGCATTTTAATGGTTCAGGATTGATCGAACGAGAACTCCCTGGAATAACTAATATAAAATGTAATTTTTCTGATTAATACTGTCAGGTTTTTAGTCGTATTAGGAATAACTGTCAAAGCCAAATGGGTGTACTAAAGGGAGCTGAGGTTGTCCAACAAAGCCTTGCTGGCTATGGGTGATCTGATGTTTCTTCATTTCTGGGTAAAACTTACTTTACCTGTATACATCTAAGATTATATATTTTTTTTACTCGCTTTTAGTTTATGTCGATGGTGACGTTGGTATGAGTATTTAACAGCAGAAAGAAAGTAGAATAGAATTAAAAAATGTTACACGATAGAAATGTATTGAAATTATAGTTTGAAATACAGATAAAGTTTGTGTAACGCAGCGCTACTTTTGTTAAGGTAATTATTTGAAATTAGCATTTTATTTCTCATGATAGATCTTTGCTTTATGGAGAATCTCTACAGCTAGCTGTATTTTAATGAATATGTTTTCCTTTGGTATGCACAGTTCTATTAGTAACTAACTGCAGCATATCTTAAAATATTTTTATCCCACCCAGAGGGAACTGGGAAAAGAAGCAGGAAAATAATAGCAAAAACAAATGTTTTGTTCTAATAACAGCGCTTATTTTTCTAAAGAGTTTATAAAGTCCCTGGAACTTTTAAGCTATTTACTGCATAATGCTGTGAATGATTTACATGAGTCAAGGTTATATGAAACTACTTATTAGTAAGGCAGCATTTTCAGTATGAAACTTTTTTTAATTGAGATGCTTTGGATGTCTTATTAGATTAGACTAACAGTTAGGGTTTGAGAGCTTTTGCAAATACTGTCTGAAAAAAGTTTTTCCAGGAGACTGCAAGTGAGATCACTTTCCAAAACGCTTGAGGTGAATACAGTTAGAGTTAATTAAAATGTAAAATTTGATGCAGAACTTCCTGTGCTTCTTGTGTAATAGATATAAATGTGTAGGAAAGGCAGACTGGGAAGGCCTTGTTCTGTGAAAAGGTTTTTTTACTCTGTATAAAACCTGATGACTTTGATAAACTATCCATAGATTAAAAAGCTCCTGAGCATATGGGTATTAGTAATCTGCACCTAAGGGATACATATGAAGTTTTAATAGTGTCTGAAAGAGATGCATTTGTATTATTTCAGTCATCATCTCTTTTTTAGTTTGCATCACTTGGTATTGTTAAATTCTAAACTGAGCCGTTCTGAAACTTACTTTTTTAAACAATGTGTTTGTGTAAATAATATATTGTTAGGTCACTGGGAAAGCAGAACTCTGTTGAGGTGCTTTTGCAAAGAAAGCAACTGATCATAATTCTTGCAGTTTATTTGTTGTTGCTGTCGTGCCAGGAGAATTTACCAACTATTACCTATCCTATTGACCTGTCCTGGTTGTACAAAAACTGAAGCAGAGACAGTTTGTCAGGCCTGCTCACTGCAGTGCACTCAGGCTAAAGGAGAGTGCCCAAATCTTGCCGTTTCCTTGAAATTGGTTTAAAAAGGGAATTAAAGATGGTATGTTTGCTGCGTTGGGATTTTGAGGCTGTTGCTAGAATCCATTTTCGGGCAGTAACAAAAATGCTAGATTAAATTGCAATGGGAGAAGGAATGAAGTGCTGATTCTACCTGTATAAGTATTTTTGCAAGGAAGAGATACGACAGATGTGTTCAAGAGGACTTTGGGAAGCAGCCAGTGTGTTAACTTATTGTCCAGCTGCTTCTTTTACCTTGCCACATGGAAATAAATTCATTAACAATTGCTGTTATTTTTCCCATGTAACAATCTCCTGGAGTCAATGTTTGTGACTTCCTATCGTTTATCATGACTAGTCAGATATCATTAGATAAGAAATGTTATTTGGATTTCACTTAGACAAAATCTAAGTAGTGCATCACTGGAATATGATAGAAGATACCTAGTAGTGCTCTTAATGCATATAAACCAACATCTGAGAAATATCAATATGAAAAGTAATCAGATATTAGAGTTTTTGCGGAAGAGTCAGGGGAAAGATTTTAAAGACTTGGATAATTTCCTGTAATATTTTTTTTTTTTGACGAATAAGAGCTCCGTCATTACTGTAAGGTGTGCTGTATATCAAAACGAAACCTTTCTATGCAGGCAGTTGGATGTGATATGCAGTAAATTGGTAGTAAGAGCTGAGAGTCATCAGATTAAAGTGCTGCTCTCCATTACAGGGAAATTAGTCTCTTTTTTTTTTTTTTTTTCCAAGGCAATTTCTGAGCCAAACAGAAATGGCTGTGCTCAGACGTTCAGAAAGCAGGATTTAAGAAATAGCACATGATAGCTACATTGCCTTCAAAGTACGGGAAGTCCTTGGAAAAATTTCTTCTCACCTAATTCCCTTTGGAGCTGTTGGCAGCAGCTGTGTTGAATTCAAGTTGTAAAACTCTACTGGGAGGTAAGTATTCAGGTGCTAGAGTTTCTGCTAACTTGAGTTTTCTGTTTCTTTATGTTGCGACCCATTCTATCCTTTGCAATCAGTACTGAGACATTGAATCACAGAATAAGGACAAAAAGGTGAGGGTCTTTAACAGTTTGTTTCTAAGCACGTCAGTTGTAATGAATAAAGCAGTGCTGTGCTGGACACTACTCATGTATTTGGGGAGCTTATAGAATTTGAGTGGATGTGAGCAGGAAATTGTATTGACATTGAAGATTAAAAAGTGCAGAACTATTGGGCCCTAGCGACAAACTTTCTGTCTCTATGTAAAGTAATTTATTAAGGGCTGGATGGAGCCTTTTTGACTTCATTGCAATTTGAAATGTTTTCCCTCTCCAAGACGTGTGAGAGGAGGTTGTTCCTCCAGGACCAAACTTTCTTTCCTCTTTGTCCTCTAGAGTTCCTGTGTTAAGAGTATCTTTACTATGAGATAAAATGAGTAACTTCCCAAGTGCTGCAAAATTTATCCTGCATGCTTAGCCGTGTTTTCTCCTGTTCCTCACCACCTCCTCAGCAAACCTAGTCCTGTAGTCCCTGCTCTCCACATGCACGCTCACAGTCAAGCAAGTCCTAAGTGGGATCAGTCAATGCATTATATTTCTCAAAATGCTTATCTTAAGGTGTGGCATGGTAGGAAGTGATCTCTGCATGCTTTTTTCCTTGTTCAAGTCTAGTGGTGAGATCCAGCACGAGTCAGAGTTCTGATACTGAAGAGGTGATGCTACTTGTAATTGAACTGGAGGCTTTAAATTGCGGGGAAAGTAGCGCAAATAATCTGTTCTTGATTTTGCGATTAAAGCAATGTGGGAGAGATGTAGGGTTCTGTTAAGCTGTGGGAGTAGAGGCGTGCTGCTCAACAGGTATCATCAACCCTGTCCAGAGGAGAGTTGACTAAGATTTCTCTCCCCTTATACCCGCATGGGAGAAGCAGTTAAGACCTTCTCTGTAGACTTAGGGAAACCTTGCTGGGAGCAGGCTGGTTTGGAAACTGAATTTTTCTTCTCATAACTGTTTTGATTAGACTTAACACCCCCAGTGCTGTTTGTCTTCTGCATGAGGCTATGCTAAAATTGAGCTATGTAGATGGGCACTATTAGTGTGGAACGTAACCACTCCTGTCACAGTTCAAGGAGTGTCTGAAAGATGCTTTTAGACGTGGTTTAGTTTAAGGTAGATGTGTGGGGAGCAAGGAGTTGGACTTGATGATCATTATGAGTCCCTTCCAATTTGAGATTTTCTATGATTCTACAAAAACAACTTTCTTTCCTGTTTGGCAATGCTGCTTTTCCTGAGGCTTTGATATGAATTTCCTGCTGCAATACTGTCACAACAATTTTCTGAGCATTTGAGGTGGTTTGGTTTTCCTTTAAAATAGTTAAGTAAATTGTGGAATGCAATAGAGGGCAATACCAAGAGTTCAGAAGAGAATTTGATATACTTATGCAAGAAAATAACAGAGCCAAAGTGTCCAGTAGCCTGGTCATCTGAGGTTCAGGAGGCTTCCAAACAGGAGATTTCCATCCACAGGATGACCTGCCTTGTTTCTTGTACTTTTTCTTCCCTCTCCTCCCCCCAGAGATGCTGTTGGTCTTTGTCAGAGAGTAGCTAATGAATATAGCTGTATCTCTGTGCTGAGGCATTTATCTGTTCCTATGTCCAATCTCAGCTGGGTTCCCAGATCTGAATGTCCGCTTTCCAGCAGCAAATTTGAGACCTGAATCTGCTGGATTTGGATGTGAAAGTTATGAACAGAAAAGGGGAGGGGGGGTGTGTGGTGGAAAATAGTGGTCATCAGCATCTTTTATGCCATGCCTTCCAAGGCTGTCCTGTCTAGATGGAGCCATCTATCTGGCAGGCTCCAGACATTCTGCATCCTGCCATCTGCCATAACCAGTAAAGTTAGAACAGTTTGTCCATTGATGTCTTATTTTGAAGCGCACTGATGTGTTTATGAGATAATTTGCATAAAATGACATCCGTGTACAAGACTTAGTAGCTCTGAGCCAGATGCTTTTCAAAATTATTTACATAATATTTGCTGAATAATTTTGGCAAGGAAAATTCTATATGACCCACTTGTAAATATCTCATGACAGTACTTCTCATTGAAAATTTGAACTATCTGAGTTAGAAAGGAGTAAAATCGTGTATTTCTGCTGGACCATCAAAAGCCATCAAAACATGCTTCCAGGTGCTCAATGCTATGTCATCTGGCTAGGAATAATTTTCTATATGTCTTTCCTTGGCTTGTATGCAGCCTACTTTTAGCAGTGGAACTGATGAAGACACTGGGCCCACATGTTTCTACAATTCTGGGGCGGGGGGGCAGGAGGGGACAAAGTGGGGATAGAAATAGTTCTCATGGTCAGCAAATACTAAGTGGTGTTAAATTGTATTCTAAGCTGCTTCTGTCTCGAGGTAGTAAAACATCCACCGAGACATGTGTGAATTCCCACTTAGGCTGGGTAACTGCTGTGAAAACTATAATTATATCTCAAACCACTTTGAATCCGTGATGCTAGTAAGAATGTAAAATCTGCTACCAACATTAACACAGGCAGGAACTTCAACAGGGGAGATAAGAGAATAATGCACAGAGCATCTTATTCCAGTCCTTGATTCTGGTTCTCTCAAAATTTATGAAGGCATCTGTGAACTGCTGGATAGAGATGAATGCTTCAAACATGTTCTTTGCTTTGTTTTCAAGATGCTGCCACCCTAAATTTCCTGGACACGTGTTCTGTTTGTCCTGATGACAGAATTTCAGAGGATGATTGACCAAATCTGTTACTAAAGACTATGCCCAAGGGCAAAATGCTGCTCAATCTTTTGTCTGTTGGATGTTATTAATTTCCTTATGTATATTTTTTTTATTAGTATTAATTGCTAATATTATTTACAACCTGTATCGATATTTCAAACAATGCATTTTTGAAGATTTAGCAACAATTTATCTGCTTGTAATGTAGCACAACTCTAGGATCCTAAATATATGTCCTAGTTTTTCTGTTGTGCAACTGCATTCGGGGCTACATTAGTGAGAACGAAGCCAGCACTCTTCCCACCCTTTTCAGTGCTTGTAAGACATGTGTCTAGTTTGGGGCTGAGGAGTGGGCAGGAGCCCAGGCACGCAAGGGGAAGTGGAAGGCAGTTCCTGTGCCCAAGGAGCAGCAAAAAAAGCACAGGGGAAAGATTCCCAGAAAAGGATTGTAAGCGCAATACCTGTGGGACTTTAATCAGCTGAGCTGGGTCAGGCAAGGCCTCAGGGCTGGTCCAGATAAATTGGAAGAAATCAGAACCCCATTGCAAGTCTCTTCTGTGTTGTAATTTTGGGTTTTGTAAGGGTTTATTTGTTGTGGGGTCTTTTTTGGTTGGTTGGTTTGGGTTGGTTGGTTGGGGTTTTTTTTACACCCTTCTCTTCCTTTTATCCAATTCACTGAGGTAACTGCTTTGAAAGCAGATTTGTCTTATTAGAATGAATTAATAATACAGTTGCTTGTTGCTATGTTTAAGGGAGTCTGATTTATAGTAATAGAAAGATCATCTGATTCTAAGCCTGGAAAGCTTAAAAATAGATGTGGATGACTGATTCTGTTGTAGTAGTATAACATCAAAACATATTAGCTGAGGAAAGGACAAATAACCTAAGATGTTGACTGTGTCTTATAAAACTGTCTTGTTGGAACGGATGGCTTTTTCAACGCAAGCTTAGTTTAATGCTCTGTGCTCTGAAAGGCAAAGATTTTTGAGATGACAAACGTATTTAATAGCATGTATTGTTGTGCTTGCTCTGCCAGGGGGAGTCAAATATGGCAAAAATGTTCGACAGGAGTCTTGCAAAAAGTCTTGTAAACTGGATATGTAGTCAACATCTAAAGCCTCCCAGAAAAGTTATGCATGATAAACCCGATCTCCCTACTTTGCTAACAGCAACTGCTGGAAGATAGGCTCTGGGATTTTGAAGAGGGTCCGTTGTGTTTTGATAGGTGGCTTACAAAGGCAACCAAAAGGAATTGGAATAAAACTGAAATACCCTATCAAAATTTTATAAAGCAAAATGAGGATATAAAGGAGAGTTTTGAAATAACCTATTTCTTCCAAACCTCCTTTTAAATGCTTGCTGGCTTCTTCAAAAATTCTAGTGTTAGCAAAGAAGGCATAGCCATTAAGCTAAGAACAAAGCCGTGTTACTTCAATTCATGTTTCTATAAATAGCATATCCATGCCACAGTATAGTTAAAGGGTTAGTGCTTAAACAACTTGTAAAATACTAGTAAATTTACCTGGAGTTCTACTTTTTCAAGACTACTATTTAATGTTAATTATGCAGATACAATACTAATAAGGCAATATATGTTTGCTGATTAGTTGCTAAAAAAAACCCCAAAATTAAGAGGAAGAAATAGTGTCTAATAATGAGCCAGAACTTGTGTAATATAAACATTCATTTCTTACAGTTGTATTTTCTTTTTTAAACTTGAGATTTTTGTCTCTTAAATGTATGGCATCTGTAGAGGCTGACAGGAAAGTTACCCAGTTGGAGAGGTGAATGAAAACAATGTTTTGGAAAACGTTTGATTGAAAGAGAACTGACCTGGGAGAGACTAGAATAGGTTTGTTTTAAATTTTCCTGCACATCACATCTGCTTAAGGACAAAAATTTTCGTTTGCTTAATTTGCAGGAGCTGCTTTAGCTACCCCAGCTCCTGCTCTTAATAGCCAGCAGTGTTATGTCACCAGAGACTGGGACTGTTACATTAATATCCTGTGACAGTAGGTGTATTTAAAAGATGGAGTACATTGTTAACTGGAAATGCTGCTTAGCAGTTTCTCTCAAAGGACGGATTTTGCTTCAAGTTATTCTACAGTTGTAAGAAAGTTAATGGAAAGTTAAGAACTAGCAAGGAGAGTAAATTTTCTACCTACGTTCTAGTAGCTTTCGTGCTTTTTTTATAATTTATACTCCATGAATATTCCAATGCAAGTAAAACCTGCTTATGAGCGTACGGGTGGGAAAGATAAATATTAGAAGAAATATTTTATATAGTGTCTCATGATTATAATTATTCAAAGGACAGTGTTTTCAAATAGAATAGGTTTTAATAAAAAATTTAAAACTAAGCCAAATAATAAGCAAAAATTAACACAGAGGTAATAATCAGAAAGCAAACAAATCTGTTGGCTATTTTTAAAAAAAAAAAGTTTAAAAATGTGATTAGGATGTCTTACCCAAAGTTTTTCAACAGTATTTTTAACACAGTGTCCATCAAAAGTGTTTGTTTACTGTAGAAATCCCTTACAAAAATAAATCATCAAAAAAACAGATAATGTTTTTGCTGCTTATGGTACAAGTTCAGTGTAGCTGTCTTGGTATTTAACTTGAGACAGATACAGTTTATCTTCTCAGCCACTTCTTTCTTTCTGGGTCAGAGCCCATCATCCGATGCGCAGCCATGCAACTCCTGTAGCTCATGACATGTGCTCATCAAGGGAGAATAAACTGCAGGAGATGTCACCCTCTGAGGTGGCTGAGGAAAAGGCAAGCCTAGGGGAGCTGAACCCTTGCTGCTCTGAGGTACTGTTGAGGCGTTTCAAGTTAGTGGTATTTTAGATTCGTAGAACTCCAAAATGATACATTCTGTGTGAGAAAAATAGCAGTTGTTTTCTGTATCTCATTTTGCAGCGGTTGTAAGGGCTAGAACTGCTGCCACTAATGCCACAGAAAATGAACCCAGTTTGGGTTTTAAAAATCTCATTACTTTAAACCTGTGTTTGAGACATGACTTACATCGTTGTTTTCAGTCCTGCAAAAGATGCAGTTGGGCTGAAAATACTGCTGTCTGGTACTAGGGTCCTAACAGGTCTTCATTTGAATTCCTTTGTTTTCACAGGTTGCAACATGGAGTTTTAAAATCAAGGACGTTTCATGTTGCTGGTTTTTGTTGTTTGCCTTTTCTGTAGCAAGAAAACTCATTGAAGTATTTCTGAAGTCTCCACTTTTTTTGTATCTCTACAGGATCTTTGCTCTGTTCCTGCTGGCCCTGTGTAGCTTGGTGTCTTCTGGGAAGGGTGGTTACTGCTGCCGCAAGAGAAGGAAACCACTGGCTTAGAGATAAACAAGGCATGTGTGTTAAACTACTTTTTCTAAGACATAAAAAAAAAAATGCATTAAATTTCAGTGAAGTTTGTGGCTGTAAAGATTGTTTTTTGTCATCTGCTAAGTTCTTCCGCCCTTGCCAGGCACCTCTGCGCTTGTACCAGCACCGTTCAGTACGCTGAGTATTTTCTCGTTATAGGCTGAGTAAAGAAAAAGGAATTGTGTGAAAATTCACCTTGCTTAAGTATGGGATTGGATCAGATGAACTCCAGAGGTTCCTTCAACGTTAAAATTATGCTGCGATTTTTGCTGTTGGTTGGATCCATTAACTGGAAGAAATGCTGGCTGTAAGAATCTGTGTGTCTACAGGCTTTCCATAGCATTTCAGGGACTTCTTACATGCCTTCTGACAGGCATCTAGCAGCAGGCAAAAATTACTTCTCAGGGCCTTTTACCCACTAACTCAAAACACTTCTTTGAGAATTCTAAAGCCAGTCTGGAATAAAATCAAGCCAGTTCTGCCACAGATCATCTTCTCAGACCATTAGTTTGCTTAATCGTAGGCTTCTACACAGAGCTCTGCAGCTCTGTCTCTAATGCGTTTTCACTACCGGTGAGTGTCCAGATGAAGCTACTCATGAATGATCATCCATCCAGCAGCCAGACAGGTTTGGAAAAGGGCTTTTAAAAAATGATTAAGTTCTTTGTTCAGGGATAGAAACAGGCATGGAGCTTTTTGCATTAGTCTGCCCTGTTTTAATTTCTCTGTCAGTTAATTCCAGGAGGGCTGTCATCAGCAATAGAGTCCTCCAAGGTAGTCCTCTTTTTATTAACCTGCTGTGTGATGCAAAGGCACCGCTTAGTGAGATTCACTGGTGAGAAATGTGCTGTGAAACCAGCTCCCTTTCCATGCTGTGCCTGATCCTAATGACTGTCTGAGTGAGGCTGCTGTGGCCAGTCCCTGGGAAATCCTTCAGTAAGAATGTCTGGTCATGATTTCCAGAGCTGGGGCCACTGTGGGATGGTGCAATGGTGCAAAGTAATTGGTAATGTTTATGCAATGCCACCAGCTCTCTGAAAACAGTATTCCTTGGTGTAAGAATGAGAAATAACCAACAGAGAGAACATGTTATCATCTGCTAAACTGTCATTTGCCAGCTGGAAAGTATACTAAAACTTAAATATTTAAGAGAGACTGTGAAAACAGACAATGCTATAAAATATTTCGATGAGATGAAGTGGAAGTAATACCACGTGTTTGAAATCTCTGAGCACTCCAAACAGTAGCAAGCGCTGCTTTCTGTATTTATGATAATACAAAGACCATACTTCTATGCTTTATGGCATTTTCAAAGTTATGTTTCTCTCTTTGGGAGATTGATATACACAAATAGAAAGAGTATTTTAAGCCACATAGTGGTTTTGTACTAGATAAGCAGTTTAGTGCAGGCAATATAACATGTTTTCAGGGTTAGTTATTTTCTGTCACTTCTGCAAGGCTGCACTGAGGAAGGAAAAACCTTCAGGTATAAACTTTGGGAAGCAGCTCCTGTCTTGGAGACCTGATTGGAGCCTGACATTATTCCAAAAGGAAGAAAGAATTTAGCAGTGATGAAAACAGTGGTTGCATATATCCTCACCATGTGACAGTTTGGGATGTGCAGCTTTTCATAAAATTATCCAGATACATGATCAAATTAGAAAAAGATGTGTTTCATTTCTGGATGTGTGTTTAGTGATTCTGGAAAAATAAATAATTTATTAATTAAGTTTACTATACAATCAGCCATTGTTTTTTTAGACTCAAATAAAAACTCTTTTTGACTCTAAAGGATGATTTTTTTTTCCAGCATCTTATTTTCATTAAACTTGAAATCCAGAGGAAGCAAACTTTCAAGAAAAATCACACTTATTTTAGAATCACTAATTTTCAGTTTACTTTTGCTGTCTGTATTTTGAGAAGCATTAGAAAAAGAACAGTGTGTCAAAATCAACTGGATGTGCTGTTCTTTCCAGGTGTATAAACCTAGGTACCTTCTTGTCTGATACAGTCAGCCAAACTCACTCTTTCCTTTTGGCAAGCAGCCCTGTTTTCAGGGGTATATTTTTAGTGCTGGAGGACACCTGCTTATTTTCCAGTGGACAGAACCCACCACAAGGGTTATTTCCTAGGGCAGCATGGAGCCCTCATGCTATGGGAGGGGAGCAAAATAGATTTGCTGGATGGGATTGCTGTATGTGCCTCTTCCTCAGCAGAACTATTGCTGGTAGTTTAGAGGTGAAAACGACCAACCGTGTACTTTACTATCCCTCCACTTCACCCACATCAACAGATGGAGCCTGGTCTGTGGGAACCCTGTGTTTGCACCATAGCTTGTATTTCTTTGTGTTAAACTGAGTGCTGAATTAGTTGTTGGTGAAGGCGTGAGAGCTGCTGGCTCCTTCCCGTGCCTTCCGTGATTCCTCTTGCTCATGCAAAGGGCACTTGCTCTGTTCTTAGCTAAATCACTGTGAAAAACTAAGGCCAAGTTTATACTGCTAAGGTCCTCTATTGCATTCTTTTACTTTGGTGTGAGGTAAGCAGATTCCTTGGTAAGCTGTGGCTTTGAGGCACACTGAAAGAGCCACGTTCTTTTCCAGCACACATTGTCTGGTAGTGGCAGGGTGAGCGTTTATTTTTAGGTTATTTGGTTTTATAAAAGTTAACAATGGTAACTAATTTCTTGGCAAGGGTTCGCGATGCCCATGTGAGTCTGTGTTTCTATTTTTGAAGTAGAAAATTGCCCAGTAACATTTTGAGTCCTGTAATAACTGTTATTTTGGTACCTCTGGTTTAGTATGGGTGACTTTTTAAAAGATTAGCGTTGCATATAGATTATGCAGTGGATGGCCAGATGATAAAATGAAAGGATTTGATTCCTAGGTATTATGTGCCATGGAGTAGGAGAGGGGAAAGAACTAACTAAATGCAGTCTTGTTAGCGGAAATATTTAAAACCATCAGGCCTCTGATCAGCTATGTGTTTAACTATGATTTTTATTTCTTTCCTTTTGTTACTTCAGCCTTTTATGTAGAGAAATATGTCACAACACTGTCATTAACAGCTGAATTATTGACGCTATGGCAAGGATTAAGGGTGATTTTCTTCTCAATGTTGAAAAATAGTGTCTCTTCAGAATTGCAGCACTGATTTGTTGGATACTAAATGTATTTGAACAATATTGACATCTGTAAATTTATAATTTAATACATATATTAAGTAATCAGAGGAGATTCTCCCACTTTGAACGTAACCATAATTCTCTGCAATCTCAAATATATACTAAATTTAATGATACTTCGGAGGCTTATTATTGAACTTTGGCTTAATTATAGCTGGGAACACATTTCACATGACCATACTCTAAAATACTACACTCTGGTTAATTTATAAATATCTTCATATGCAGTTGACTGGCTGACTTCCATATGTTTATATAGTCTGCTTTTTGAGGACTGGTAGACCAGCATTGTTTCTTTTCGTTTTTCTCATACTTCCATCCTCCTCTGATTCTCTTTTGTGCTGTGAGACTCTAATAATTCACTTCTCTTCATTCATTTACTTAGATTTTCAAGTCACGAAGGACTTTTAAAGTCTTGAGATTTGTCCAAAGAATATCAAATGCAACTACAACTACAGAGTACTCCAGTGGTACTTTAACATTTCTGGTCCTGTAGAAGTGAAGAGCCTTGAAACAGGTTCTTTTTAGATGTCAAAACCAGTAATTTCTCTCCTCCAGACACTGATGGTCTTCAGGGGATTTCTGCTGCAGCTCTGCAGAGTCTCTCAGGAGTCATTTCGGAGAGAGAAGAGAGAAAAGTGATGGGATAGCTGATAAAAGGGTCAGGCTGCATCACAGAAAGCAAAAAGGAATTAGAGTAGAGAGCAAATCAGTAGATTTAAGGATAAAAAGCTAAATTCCATGATAAAGGAGATAATGTAGGCATCTGGGAGAAAAGTAAATAGAGAGATGTGATGTTAGGGTGACAATGAAGAGAATATAAACAAGAAATGAAATCAAATCAAATAAATTAAGGCGCTTAAAGAAATCCCCCGAAAACTGGGAGAAGGAAGCTAAAGGAAGGTGATACCATGTTAGGCATCAAAATGGGCAGTAGGAACCTCTGTGTGTAAATTTTTATTGTAAAATAAAGTAATTAAAAATTATTAAAAAAAAATTGTGATGTCTATAACACTCTGAAAAGGGAAAAATGACTAGCTTAGAGTTTAGTTGGTCTGTTTTCTTGAACTAGTGACCTCATTGCTTATACTTTCCTGTAAGCTGTTTGCTTAATGCTATCATATTGGCAATTCATTCCAACAAAGATGACGTCTTTTGTTCCATATTGCATATATTCTTATAAGTTCTGTTTAGCTGCAGTTTTTCCCCTTCTCAGTTTGTTCTTTTTGTCTTCTAAATATAGCTTTTATTCCCTTGAACATACATTACTGGCCTGACATACTGTCAATAGTAAGAAAGAAATTGGTACACAAAGAAACCATCAAGACTTAGAAAACCACTAATGTTTCCCAGGTTAATTGTGTGAGAGAGTGAGCAAAATGTAGTGGCTTGTCTAAAGGAATGTCTTTAGGAATCCATTTTTCCTTTGTGTTCTGAATAACCCTGACTGTTTTTGGCTTCGGATCCGATGGTCTGTTATTTTTCTATATTAAGCCATTGACTCTTTGCTGCTCATGAGCATTTTTGTACGAAGCACGCCCTCTTTGTACAAATCATGAGTTTTATTTGAATTTAATAAATTAATATTGAATGCTAACCAATTAAATATATTTGCACATTCTGACTTGTAGTGATCCCTAAGATTAATTAATTAATTAAATGTTGGTTAGCTATTGGAACTGCTGCTTACACAGGCAAACCACTTACGTGTTTGAAGCTGTTTAGACTTCCTCTATTGCTGTGCCAGACTACTCAAGTATACAAAATAGTTCAGAAAACTTTACCCCAGGATGCAGTTTGTGGTACAGGATTATCTGCTCAGTGTGGGATTGGATATACCTTAGCTGTGTAGCTGACATCCTGAGTGCTCTTTGGCAATTAATAGACGTCAGCAGATGTTTCTAAACAGTCATAATGATTTGGATATTGATGCTGATAAGTTTAGAAGGCAGCTTTGAAGTGAGGTGGAGGTCTCCTGAAACTAAGTGGGAATATGGTTTTTGTCTCTATTAGAATCTAAGATATTCTGTGGGAATATTATAAAACTGTGATTCTTACAGGCCTTATTTATTCCCCCAGCTAGAACAATTTCCTCTGAAGTCATTTCTTTACGGGTTGAGATGGAAACAATACTTTGAAAATCTCGGTAAGGATGTTAATGATGTTAATGAATTCAATTTCCAAAGACCTTTTGGCTGGGGACAACCTTTTCTTTTTGTGAAAAAGAACCATACTGGATGTCCTATTGCTGCTGCCTTTGAAATAGGGCTTTCAGCAGAGACGGTTTGATAGCAGGTATCAGAACTGAAAGCATCACATTTAGATTCAGATACGTAGTTTCTGAGAGGTTAATGTGAACTGTGCATCTTCTCTTGTAACTATCCATGAATCAGCATGCACTACAATAAAAGTTAATTTAAGAAGCTGTTTCCATCAGTTCTGATGAAGTTTTGGCTTCATTTTCTCATTTTGTGATTCTTTTGATAGTGTGTGCATGTATTTGAGGGTGTATTTCTGACTTTTGAGGATTGGAGGGAATTTTTTTTTATTATTGTTCAGTGCCAATTTGTTCACCCAAAGAGAAATATGGAGAAAATCCATTCTTTCTTTTTTTTTTTTTTAAGATAACAAGGACATTCTTTGGTGAAGAACATATCCAGCTGTTTATGTACACTGGCTTTTTTTTTTTTTTTAGGGATGACTAGAATTGGGCTGATCCCTGGATGCCTCACTGAACTAAGCATGTATTTTCTTTCCTGTGCTGAAATTACATCAAAGGTCAGTGCTACTCTTTTGTTCAAGTATTAGCTAGGGCTGTTTGCAAAGATGCAGGGAGTCAGCCTTCCTCTGAACTAGCACTGAAACAAATGTGGATGGGGTTGGATAAGGAGCTTTGAAGGCAGAAATCCTCTGCTTATCCAGAGAGCACATGGTGGAAGCAGTCTAAGCTCCTGATGGTCCACGTAAAATTTTGATCTGGAGAGCTTAGTAAAAGTGATAGTTCATTTGGATTCACCTTTGCACTCAGTCAGCATGTAGCCTTTATAAGGGAATTTTTGAGATTTCACATTAAATTAGGAGGAGAATTCTGACAGCTAAGAACTGAACTGAAAATGTGAGTACTGCTCAGGTAGCCAGCCAGAATACTTTCAGATAATGGCTTCCAGGAAATACCTGGAGTTAGTGATGAAGGCTGTATTTCAGTTGCTGACTGAGCAGTAAAAGATGTGATTCCATTCATCTGATGATGAAAACTTTTAGGCACAGTTAGAAAGTTCAAAAACACAAGTCATTCCTTAAGAGGTAGAACTTACATAAGAAAACTAATTTTGCAGCTCTTGAAAAGTAACATCATCTGCAGTCTTCTTTGCCATCACTGGGGACTGCAAGGGCCTCTCTCCCTGAACGTGTGATGAAATTTATAACAGTTTTCAATACCTCAGGATTTTTACTTCTCCATTGCATTTTGCTGAAATTTGCAAATGGATTTATAAGTCCTTGAAGTTATGCAGTTTCAATGCATAAATCTCATTTCCTTAGGAGATCTGGCTAGAAAATAAATTTGCCTATGCCTTAAAAGGAAAAAGTTAAATGGGAAAAAGATTCCCTTTTGTAACAGTTTAATAGAAAGTACCAACTGAACCTGGTTAATTTAAATGACAGTAGAAATTATTGTTACTGCAACAAATAACTGTTGCTCATGTAGAGCCTCATTTGTTTGAAGGTATACAAAGGTTTGTACAAATGCAGCGGTACAAATTGGTTTATTCAGAAATATAAAAACACCCACTATGTTAATCAATGCGTTACAAAGGTACAAACAGGGGAATATACCAAAAAAAAAGCAACTGGAAGGGGCTGTGTTGTTCTATATTGAGGTACTGGGCTTTAACCCGAGAAACGATACCTTATTTATTGCTCTTTATATATTTGGTGATAATGGTCATTGAGAGAAGATTTCTTTTAGGCAATTCAGGAATTCTTTTATGAATATCCGTAAGGCTTATTTTGTAAAATTTTATTTTACAAATATGAATCAGAATTAATTCTTCCTAAGACAACATTGCTCTCTAACTAATGATACCCACCATGGAAAATTGAAGTGAAATATGGTTATTCCAATTCCTGTACCCATGAAGACCGTAGCTAATTAAGCTAAACTAGCTATTTTCTAAAAAGAATTCATACAGATTTCTCATGGAAGTACTATATGGCTTTGTGGTCTTTAAAATAGTGGGTTTATAGAAGGCTGTTGTGACTCTCCATGTAACTATTTTCTTTAATCGTAGAATGGCTTGAGTTGGAAGGGACCTTAAAGCTCA
This sequence comes from Baryphthengus martii, assembly GCA_013396935.1. NCBI lineage: Eukaryota > Metazoa > Chordata > Aves > Coraciiformes > Momotidae > Baryphthengus > Baryphthengus martii. The sequence goes on along the minus strand of VWZK01003742.1, from coordinate 214,438 downwards.
TCTAGTTCCAACCCCTCTGCCATGGGCAGGGACTCCTCACACTACACCGCTTTGCTTAGAGCCTCATCCAGCCTGGTCTTAAACACTTCCAGGGATGAGGCATCCACAACTTCTCTGGGAAACTCATTCCAGTGTCTCACCACCCTCGGAGTAAAGAACTTCCTACTGTCTAATCTAAATCTCCCCTGCTCTAGTTTAAAACCATTGCCCTTGTCCTACCACCACAGGCCCTTATAAAAAGTCCCTCCCCAGCTTTCCTGTAGCCCCCTTCAGGTACTGGAGGCCGCTACAAGGTCTCCTGGGAGCCTCCTCTTCTCCTGGCCGAACACATCCAACTTCCTCAGCCTGTCCTCACACGAGAGATGCTCCAGCCCTCTGATCATCTTTGTGGCCCTCCTCTGGAGTCTCTCCAACAGATCCATGTCCTTCTTATGTTTGGGGGCTCTAGAGCTGGATGCAGTACTCCAGGTGGGGTCTCACAAGAGCGGAAGGGCAGAATCAATTCCCTAAACAGACAGTGTAATTCTGTTGATGAATTAACATTGCAGGAGCAAGCAGTGTAATTCTACTGAGGAAAGGCCACTTTAATAGAAGAAACTTGTTTCTTATCATGATCCCAGCCACTGACAGAAGAGACAAAACCATCTGAGGTCAGCACATTTCTATTGAGTTGCATTTAGAAGACCAGTTAACTTTGATTGCTGGAGACAGGAATGTAGAGCAGTTGGGAAATAGTGGTCCTTTACTAACAACTGCTGCTCTGAGCTCCACATCTCAGGCTGTGAATGCAGAGCAGGACCTGCGCTGGGTGGGAAGTGCCTGTGTGATTTTGTTAGAAACCAGATACGTGGTCTGTTATTAGATTAGAATTAGAATAGATTAGATTAGAATCTCTGGCTGTTTGCATTGATTTTTTTAAAAGCAAAGACCAGTCTCAAAATGTACAATAGTTTAATGGGCTCAGAATCTGAAAAGTGGCGAATGCTTCTCTTTCATAAGCAACATATCTTTTCTTTTGGCTTTTTAAAAATCCCCTTGGTTTTTTGTCTGTATGTTATCTGAATCTCCCTAAAATGTGAAGAGCGTTGAACGCTTATCGCTGTTGCTTCTGCAGTGACATTTTGGGTCTGTGATTGAGATATTAAAGAATATTCTTTTGAAGGACTAAGCCTTGGTGTCTTGCCAAGATTTTTTTAATTGAAACTCTATCAGATGTGTATTTCCTTAAAAAAAAAAAGATAGCATGGCAGAGCAACGACTACAACTTGATATTGGTGGAATATACTTTGAATGTATTAGTTTGTATGCACCTGAAATTTAATTTTGCCATTTTCTCCTTCTCTATAAGTTCCCTGCTGTGGCTTAATTGTTACTGGCAGTGAATATCTGCAATAATCTCAAAGGCATCTGTTTCCTTCAGTTTTATTAAGTTAAAGCAGATAGGAGCAGATATATTACAGTATTACAGCATAGCTATGTCTCAGATATTTAAAATTTTCAAAAATGTTAGTTATATCCTGTAGGAATAGTTCAACCTTTTGTTTACATGCTACTTAGCTTTCTTAATGTTTAGGGGGGAAACATTTAAACCTGTGGTTCTGGTATATTGTAAAGAAGCCCTAGTAATTAAATAACATCGAGCTGGAGAACTAAAGTGGGAGAAAGTAATGGTACAGGAGGAATCTTACTATTGGTATTTCTGTAAGACAGAAAGAGAAGACAAACCCCATAAGTAGCTGGACTCCAGCAGAATCACTTTGATTTTGGAGGAAAAAAAAAAGTTACGAGAGTATTTGAATATTGTGTACAACACAAATAGGCTTTTTTTATCATAATATTCTATTATAATATTAAGAATCCCTAAAGGACTTGTGCTTTCATGAGTGTTTCGGGTTGGGGGTGTTGTAACCCTATATTGCTTATAGGTACCTCCTTGAATTAAGCACCACCTTGTGTCACAGAATCACAGAATGTTAGGAGTTGGAAGGGACCTTGAAAGATCGAGTCCAACCCCCCTGCCAGAGCAGGATCACTTAAAGTAGGTCACACAGGAACGCGTCCAGGCAAGTTTTGAATGTCTCCAGAGAAGGAGGCTCCACAATCTCTCTGGGCAGCCTGTTCCAGTGCTCTGTCACCCTCACAGTGAAAAAATTCCTTATGTTTACATGGAACCTCCTATGCTCCGACTTGCACCCACTGCCCTTTGTTCTATCATTTGCCATCAGGTTGGTTAAACGTGATTTCCTCTTGGTAAAACCATGCTGACTGCTCCTGAGGACCCTCTTATCCTTGATATGGCTAGAGACAGCACCAAGGATGAGTTGCTTCATCACCTTTCCAGGAATGGAGATGAGACTGGCTGGTCTATAGTCACCTGGGTCCTCCTTGCCCTTTTTGAAGGCTGGAGTGACATTTGCTTTACTCCAGTCCTCAGGGACCTCGGCTGTTCCCCACCACTTACCAAAGATGATGGAGAGTGGCCTAGCAATGACTTCCACCAGCTCCCTCAGCACCCGCGGGTGCATCCATCAGGACCCATGGATTTATGGATGTCCAGATTGCTTAACTGATGCCTAACCCAGTCGTCAGCAACCAAGGCAAACTCATCCTTTATCCTGACTTCCTCTGGGGTCTCGAGGGTTTGGGGCTCCTGAGGACAGTCTCCAGCAGAATAGATACAAGGAAGGCAGTAAGTAGCTCTGCCTTCTTTATATCCTGTGGCATTAAAGTCCCAAGTTTAGGGAAACATCAGGCCAGCCAAATACATGTTCCGTGTATCAGGATTAGCTGACAAAATCAGCGTATGACTGCATGGCTGATTATTTGGTTTGGCAATCCTTGCAGACTTGAGTTTGGGCTCCAAAAATGGCACCGGGGTTTTTTCCCTGCAGATCCAGCAATAAATGAAAAACAGGTTAACAAGTAGCCCAGCACTAAGTCAGTTTGACTTCACTTAGCTTGGCATATGTATATCAGAGGCTGTTCTTTCTTTTGCATCATCCTTAGAACTATTTGGTAAACGCCATCCAATCTCTGTGTTTTGTCTGGAATGTCTCTGGGTATTGCTATTGTCTAAAAATAAATAAATAAATGCAGATATGACTGAAGAGCCAATGGAAGCTGTTATGGCAAGTAAGAGGAACCATTTCTTAATAATCTTTTCAGCATAACACATATATGTTGTCATATAACCCTGCTTTGATTTTGTAAGTTATTAGTAATCAAATAGTCATGGACTTTGTTGCTAGAAGAAAAATTTAAGAATCAATGTTATCATTATATATATAGAAATATGTGCTTAAAGGAGCATCGTATTTTTACATATATAAAAAAATCCTCTGATTTTTCCTAAGTGCATTGCAAAGGTCTAAAGAATAATAAAGCATTTTAAAGTTCTTCAACATTTGGTAAGCTATATTCATTATTCATAGAGGTAAAATGAATAAGTAATTTTGAATGGCAGCAGATAGTTGTGTTTTGCTTGTAAAAGACCATGTTAATGGGGACTGCTGTTAGCACACATCATGAAAACAGTCCTGTTTACTTGAGATGTGAAATAAAAATTAGGCAAAAAATGTTCTGAATTAAAGCAAACTGGAAAGTTTTTTTATTTGTTGGAGGAATGGGACTTTGCTACTCTCTTGGATGTTTTCTTTTTTTCCCCAGAGTCATGAAGGCAACTGGGTTAATCGATCAAAATTACTATTTTATTCTAATCTAGTATGCAATATCAGTTTCCTCATTTCTATCTCTAGTGCACATTGCTGTACAGGAAGGATCGCCTGATCTCTGCTGCTCCATTATTTTAATTTGTATTTAATGCAGAATCCCAGAAAACAATATAGCAAAAGCTCTGGAGGAGCACTTTGGTTCTCTCAAAGATCTACTTGTCCTTGCATTATATCACTGACTTTGAGAGCTGTCTAAGCAAATTTAAGAAAGTGAAACTTCTTTGACTGCAGAGGAAGTCCCTTTGAGTTGAAAATGGTGTAAATGATTTCTGCATTATTGACATTATTCTAGACAATGTCTGTAAAACAGAGTCAGGAAGGGGAGAAATTCATCTCTGCCTAGGCGGTTTTAGATGATTACCAAGTATCTCGCTGCCAGCCTCAGCAGGAGAGAACCCCATAGATTCCCAGTCATGTCTTCTAGGCCACTGAGATACCTACAGTGGAAGTAAGGGTGATTGGTAGCATTTGTGTTTGAAAAAGAATTATGTAAATCAATTGATATTAGAAAAAAAAGCCATGTTTTGAAACCAGTAAGACAATGGAGGGAAAGGCATTATTATGCACAGACTCAGCATAACTTAATATGCTTTAGAAGTCTGGACCACCAGCTATAATGATTTGTTCATTTTTGACAGGACTAAAACTTCCTTAGGAAGCATTACTGGCATCGCTGTTACTGATATTCACAAGCTCTGAACTTTAAAACACATCAAAATAAATAAAATTTACAATACAATAGGGTAAAAGTAACAAAGCACTGTTCTGCCTGTTCAGCTCCTCATTGCTGTAATAAAGCAGATGGGGAGGAGAGCGTATTGAGTTCCTTTATGTGTGTACAGACTCTAATGTTGTTTCCCCCTTTTTTTCCTTTGTGTGTTTTTTGTTCTGATAGTACTACCTAGCAAATGCCATTTTACTATCTATCAAATGTCACAGTTGTGAGAATTTTCTCCCTTCTAATCAATCACTGTTCTTGCATTCAAAAGTATCATGAGAGATTTTTCTAGCACTTTTAATCAAAATAAATGAGAATTTGAACTTTTATTCTTTCCTCTGCTTAATTTGGTGTTGTAATGATTGTTTAGGGAAAGTATATTTGAAACGATGTGTGAAATATTTCAGTTCAAAGCAGTGGGATGAATTTGGGTTAGTTGCTTGTTTAGGAGCAGTTAAATCAGCACAATGTCGATGAAGTTGTCTGAACTTCAGAGGTGTAGTGGTGGGAAAGTGCCTGCATTCTTTAAATCCTTCCTGTAGCACTATATAGTTCTTACAGCTTTTAACAACCAATATTTTTACTAGTAATTTGATTCCATGAAACTGGTGAGCAAACCACTGTTTTGAAAGAAATGAAAGATTGCTGAATGTTTATTAGGATGATTTAACACGGGATTCATTTTACCCTCATAGGCTATTGTGTTCCTTGCTAATTAAGCTACTGCATGGGGTTTAGTTCAGAGCATCAAACTACTCTTTGCTTTTGCACACCTAAGCTTTATCTCCTTTTTTTCCCATAAAGCTGATAAGTTGAGATGTCAGTGGTGTCATGCGTAATTGACTACAACTCATGAGCAATCCTTCCATATAAAACTTGACAGGCTGCTGTGGTTTGGCAGTTGAAAAGGATAAAGATTTGCTTCCAAATAAATCATAAGGTGGACAAAAATTAGCACAAACAGGACACATTTCTTGGTGTTATGACTTGGACATTTCTTCACATTGCAGAGGGAAACAGACCCTACTCTGCAGTTGTCAACTCTCATAACGTTTTTCTGGATGCTGTTTGGTTCTGTCCCTTAAAGTAACAATGACAGCAATTATGATCTCTGAATTGAAGTCAGCAAATGCAAAAACATCGCTAACATTGACTACTGAGAACAAGAAATACAATCCCCTACACTTCCTACTGAGTACTTTGCTTGACTTAGCAGAACACGTGCTTCACTGGAATGGTGTAAGCCAGATAATAACATACTTTGTTAGTAAAGTTATGCTGATTCCTCACACTGGTAGTTAAGCTGGGATAATGGCAATATCCAGTACGATCGTAAGCCACTTGAGGGTTGGAATGAAAGATTCATACTGTACTTGGCTCTTTTCTGCAGTTTCCAGCTTCTGGTTCCGCTTGCAAGTTACTGTAGGTAAGGAGATGGAGGTGTTCAGGCTCCATGTACAGCTGGGAGTATGGGTGAGAGAGCCCACAAGGATGAGGGGAGCAATTTCTTTACGATTAGGGAAGAAGTCAGGGTCTGGAGCAGTAGAAGCCGACATAGGAGGGTCAGGCTGATCTGAAAATAAATAAATAAATAAAAAGATTAAAATCCTGGCAGTTATCATTTAAAGGGATATAGAATTGGTTTTAAACCAAAGTGAATTTCTTACAGGCAGGCTGGAGTCTATCCAAGGATGCCATACAAGAAAACCAGAACTAACATAATTATCAAAATGTTTCAGAAAAACAAAACCAGAAAGTGGCATTGTTAGAGCACAAAATAAGGGGACTGTAAGGAGCAAGAAAACATGCTACCAAGAGGTGAATCTGTGTTCAAATGGGAAATATATAATGCCTACTAGAGTACAGCAGGTTACATGTAAAAGCACAAGATAGAGGAGGAACAAAAAGGAAGAAAAAGGAACACCTTGCAGACAGACTGAAGATTAATAGTAAAGGATTTTTTTTTTCAAATACATCAATATCAGGAAGCTAGAGACTAAGGCTGATAGATGATCAAGGTGTAGAAGGAGCACTCGGAGGAAATAAGCCCACAGCAAAATCATAATCTTCATTTTTACTTCTCTGTTCTTACCCAATGTAATCAGGCTGTGGAAGCCTTTGCAATAAAATGACATAAATTCTGAAAGCTTACACAGCTTTCAAGAGCAGATCAAAGAAATTAATGGAAAAGGAATTTACTGAGGGCTAAATGTAAAGATGTTCTCTGTCTCAGAAGTTGCCTGAGTTGCACATTACATGAAGCTGGGAGAGTACATCTCAATGTGTTCCTTACTTTTTATTTACGTATTTCCCTGAGCATCCTCTTATTGCCTTGTTCTCCTTACCCTTATGGTGGGTTTTGTTGGGTATAGATTCTCAGGCTGGATGGACTGCTGGTCCCAAAGGGCTCAAGCACAATCACCTAACCATGTGTGGAGAAGCTGTGATTTCTCCTGCTGTTGTCTCTTCTGCAAATTGGGTCACAGCAGTGCTGTATATGGCCTGATGGAGATAGAAAAAGTGACAGTAGCTTGTTGGTAAAGTGGTGAAAAAATCTGACATAAAACTTGATATTCTCATTTTCCTACAATGTCTCACATTACTTTGTCTATTAGACTGCAAAGAAGTTCACAGGGTTCCCTCTTTTTTTTTTTTTTTTTTAGGACAGATTACATATCCACCATCTGATTGCTGTTTCCTGGAATCTGCCTACCTGTTAGTCATTTTAGGCTGCTGTAGACAATGTTACAGAAACTGAATAAACTGCTTTTATTCATGGCTAAAATAAGGCTGCCTTTATTTCCAAACAAATGTTATACTGCTCTCAAGTAGGATTATTCTACTTATGAAATTTGCATACAGGTAATCTAAACTAAAATCTGATACCAATTCCCTTACTCTCTGTCAGTCATTACATTTGCTTTCATGTCTTCTGTCTCAGATTACAAGTGTTGTAGAAGGCAGGGACCGGAGCATGTCAGAGATGGTGGTCTGCTTTCTGCTTCTTACATACCGTGCAGCAAAATATTTAGGTGTTGTGAGTGTACCTTGGTAATGTACACTAGAGAAGTGAAGAGAATGTTGAACACTTACTGTTACCTTCTGCACTCAGTTGTAAAAAGGCCAGGTGATTGCTTATGTCTTTTCATGGCCCTGTAGTGTCACTTGGGCTGTTCTGTGGTCTAATTTGAATTTTGCTCATCAGTGTGAGAGATACTGTGAGCACCATCCTTGGGATGAGGAGACTTTGATTTCATGGTTCCACAGGCATAAATAACACCAGTTTGGACAAATACTGTGCCTGGGTAGCGGAGGTGCTTTTCATCATTACACTGGCAGCAATATCTTAGGAGAAGGAAGAAAAGAACTACACAAGTAATTGGACCAGGAGTTGGAGAGGTTATTTCCGTATTTTTAGGCTGGGAAACCTCTTAGGGCAGGGAATCTAAAAGCACTGTATGGCCAGTTTTCTTGGGACTGGTGCTGATTTAATGTGGATTTTAGTTTAAGGAATAGAAGCTGTTTTTCTATTGGATGTTATCTGCCTAAATGGATGGATAGGATGTGAATGTTGGCCTGAAAAGAAATGTACACTGCTCAGGCCAAAATCTGTGGGCCAGAAATTCAGCTTTATAATGTTTCAGAGACAGCTGAATACAAATTAAACAAATACATTCAGATACTTTCAGAATTTGCTCTAGGGAAAGAAAATTAATATACAGTTTTTAAAAGATTCTTTTTTTGTCATCTTGTGCATTCATTTGCATCTTTCAGCTAGTTTATGGTTAATTAGGGATATATTTAAATTATTGTTTCAGTCCAGTATTGATGAACAATCTTTATAGGCGGAAATAAAAGAAGAAAGAAAGATTTGTACTGTTGGTGGTTGTTCAATTTCAACCTGCAGAATGTGACTATTATATCACCAGCAAATCTTGCCAATTGAAGGCTATTGATTTGATGTGGATGTTACAGGGATCTTTCTATGAAGGTTTAAGCTAAGAACAAATGATTAATTTTCTTTGATTATGAATTTTTAAGCAAGCAGATTATGGAGTTGAACTGTTGGGCTTCTTGGATATGAGACATTTGTAGCTGACCATTTGTAACCTCTCACAGAGTATTTTTAAAATTTTGAAAAATGAGAATGAAAAAGGTTTAAGGTAATACTTGATATTTGCTGATCAAGCATACCTTCTTGTTGACTTTTGCCTATTGATATTGTGATTCTTCCCCAACTTTGTGCCAGTTCAATTTAAGATTGCTGTAGTGCCATACAATTATTTCAGTGTAACTGCTTACAAATCCTCAAATACATTCTCAAAGATATTCTCAATTGTCTGTTATAATTGGCTTACAATTGGGAGATAGCAGTATGTGAAATATTAATACTAAATAATTTATTAGTAGTAGGCTTTTTTTGAAGTTTGTGTCTGTTGTATCACAGGTTGAAGACTGGGAATTGTAAATGAAACTACTGTGGGGCTTTTTCCTGGTGTTTTCCTTGATTGTTGTAGAAAGGGGACTAAATGAGGAAATTATGCAATTTTAATCTGTTCATTTGATACTTGCCCTCTGGTATTTGAGCTGCATAAGCAGGAGACAACAGTTACAAGCAAATGACTAGGAATGGTTTTTAGTTGTATGTTTATATGTATCCAAGACTAAGGATGAGATTTTAATGCCTGTTTAATCTGCTCATGGTGTCCAATTGTATGAAATTTGTGGTGATTTCTTTATTCACCGTCACTTCAATGCTTAATCCACTATGAGTGTCCTGCATCATCTGCTAATGTGAGGAAGCAATATTATTCTTCGTGACACAAATAGTGTATTGAAGTACAGAAGGACCTAAGGCACAAACCCTCAAAATTATTCGGATATCTGTGCAGGGCAGGGAATTTCCTGTTTTGCGCAGATGATGTTGGCCAGCTAAGTCTGAGCCAAAGCCACCAGCCAGGGAGCCTATAGATATTTTTCTTACTTTGGTCAAGTTAATACTGAGGTTCACTGATGCATGTCTGCAGCTCAGTAAGTGTCTTTACGCCAACCAGTTCTTACTTATTCTCCTACTGGCAATTTCTTTCTAAAAACCTTGTCCCATATTGTCTTCTATACCTCAGTAACTGCAGATTGATAAGAAAAAATTGTCTTGACTAAAACTATTCTTTCATTTCAGCTGTTAGTTACTGTCTCATTTGAGCTCTGGTTACTCTGATCATTGACAGTCTCTTTCAATCTAGTGTCAAATAGATTGATATAAATCACTGCCAAAGGTGGTTCAGCCTAGCCTGTTTCAGGACAGAAATGGACACGGGGCATTCATGAAATCAATTCTTGTTAATATAGTTATAGAAACTCTTATTCACCTCTCAGCCTTGAATTTCTGCAGGTGTTTCTATTGCTCTATTCAGTCTCCAAAGATGTAAGTGGGAAGGAGCCCAAGCACGTAGGAGGTTGGCTTCGCTTTGCTCTGGGCTCTTAGTGGCTTCCAGGCATGGTCAGAAAGGCACCCTCTTGATTACTAATATAAATGGGTGCCAAATTGGTTGTCAAACTTGGGTGTAATGAAGAGTTACAAAGTTTGACCTTCACTTGACTAAGATAGTATGAATGGTGATAAGTGCTTGAGCCAGAGTTCATGAGTGACAGGACTATTTGCCTATGCTAACCATGGGTATAAATTATGCATTTTCATATTAATATTTAATAAATGCCGCTATCAAATATGAAATTCAAAACTGTAGCAAAGGAAACAGTAAATTCGTCATCCTCAGGCCCATTTGAAGGGAGTGCTTTATAGATACTTGCTATGGAATTAAATTTAAAAAAAAAATAAAAATATTTAGCAATCATAGCCTTGATACTGAATTTAAGTAGATCTAAATATCTTAGGATGTAGGCCTCCTGTCCAGAGTAATTTATAATTTCAAAGTTCCTTGCTTGGAAATGAAATTATTTCTGTTTTAATTATATACACATAACTAAATAATCTCTTTTTATTTTTTCTTTTTATCTGTTGCAAATTTGTCTAGTTTCAAATTCAATCTCAGTGTTTACCTCCTCCTTCCACACCACTGCAGAGTCCTTGTCAAGTCACAGCCATGCTACCTCAGCGATCTGCTTTCTCCTTGGATCACCCTGTCTTCTCTCCACTGGAAACTGTACCAGTGTCCTCACTTCCCTTGATGCTTTCTCAGTCCCAGTCTCGTCTTGGTCTTATCCCTTGTCTTTACGTGTTAGTTGGGCTGCTTCCATCCCCTCTTCGTCGTGCCGCTATAGTCACTGCACTCGATGGTGCAGTGGTCTCTGCACTGGGCAGGCATGAGAGAAGATTCTAGGAACGTTCTGCATCCACTGCAGGAATGTCCTTGCGTGGAAAGTAGGAAGAAGGTAGCGCCAACAAGTCTCCAGTAAACTCCAGGATGACTGTACGACCCCTAACTGAAACTTCTTCTCTGAGGGAACAGTTGAAACCCTAGAGGATGGCATGTCTTGCTCCCTGTAACCTGATTTAAGTGTATGTTTAAAAGCGAGAAGCTGAGCATGCAATTCTGATATGTGAAAGGACATCTGATGCTTTTGTTGTTTCTGTTTTGCTTTTGTAATGGGAGGAGGGTGACTTTATACATCTTGGACTGCCACAGAAGTACTAGCTGTGACTCCCTCTAGATTGTCTAATATTTTCCAGGTCATTTTTGGTGGTGGAGGTCTGTCAGGAAGAAACTGCACAGCATTCATTTTATACTTAATAACATTAAATTCATGAAGTAGGGAGGAGATGTACTGGTGACAAATAACAAAGAATTCATGGTCAATGAGACGTTTTCTCTGACAAAGGCATTGTTAGGGGCTTTCATAAAATTAGGTCAGAGAAAAAAGACTTTGTTTAATTGAAAGAATATAAGTGGAAAAATGCAATTTTTTTTAATTCCATCCTTTTCTAAAGTAAATAATGAAAAAGTAAAAGCAGGACATGCAGTCACAACTATACAACTCTACCAGCATGTGACTTTATTAATGAGCAGCAAGGGGAAGGTCTTGTCTGTTGCTGAATATTTTATACTTTAAAAATATATTATGTATCTGACTCTTGCTCCATAAGGAGTCTGACAGATGGCTGAATTTGCATCAGGGGAATACACTGATATTAAATTAGTCTAAAGATAGTACAATGACTTGGGATTTTTTTTCAAGTTCCCTGTATTTCAAGTTAGAAAAAAACAACCCTCTGCTATTTGAGATTTCTGTATTTGGGTCACAAGATGTTATTCATAAACTTGCAAGTCATTTTTCTCATCACACAAACCAATCTTTAGTCCTGAAAAAGCACTACCACGTGTGCTCTTATTGCAGTTTTGTATGAAGAAAAAGTGGTTTTTAGCAAGAGCAATTTTCTCCTTGTCTACCAAGAACCAACTCGAGACAGATACTGGCACTTCGCCGAGCAGCTACCATCTCAGCGCAGCTTGCTGTGCTGCCTTATGACTGATCTGTTTCTAATGTCATTGTTTCTGATGTCATTGCCTGGAGAGGACAGTATGGTCATGACCAGAAAACGTGTCTGCTGCCTGGCTCCGGTTCATTCAGGCACTCCAGTGCGTGTCCATCTCGCACATGAAATGTCTTATTGAAAGAAGCTGTGCGTTTGGAGAACTTTGGTGCACGGCCCAAAGAGTGGCAGAACGGAATGGATCAGTACAGGCATGATAGCAAGGTACGTGCTTACAGAGATACAAAATCTAACACCTATTTCTCAGTGTTTTTCACTCAATTTTAAGAGAAGCTTATGAGAAGTCTCATCGACTGCTGTGAAACTGCTAGGCTCGGATTGTTTAGCATGGACTTTACTTCTGGACAATGTTTGAAAGCCGAAATGTAGGAGGAAATGCCCAGCTTTATACCTGGGAAATGTTTTTTTTATAGATTTAATCTGTGCTTTAGCTTTGTGAGGAATATAGTTACAGAAGTTGAAGAAAACAATTTTCTTGTGCTGACCTTTGTTAGAAAGTTACATAAACCATCCATCATGCAAATTCCAAATACATTATGCAAAGCGTTTCAGACTAATTGACAATGTTCCATTAATTTCCACTGCTGAAAGGGATCTGGAACATTTCTAATGTAGTTATTGCTCCTTCCAACTCATGCATCGCAACAGCCTTCTTAGTGCTTGTTTAGGGCCATTCTCTTCCAATTTTAAGAAAAATATACCACACAGTAGTAATTTATCATGTTTTTAGCTACCTGCCTGCACTGAGGAACCTAATTTAGTCTGCTTGTGGCAGAATCTTGTATTGTTATTTCTTCTATTTCCCACTGCCATCGCACTTGGGAGTTCAAGTATCCCTCTCTGCTGCAAGGGATTTTGCACCAGAAAGCTGGTGCAATATCTGTGACTCTCTGCATATACTCCAGGTAATACTTCCAGAAATGAGAAATTCTAGGTTCAGATGACATGGAGTTACTCTTAAAATCAGCAGGCACTACTGGCTTAATCTCTTGATCTGGGTACTGATGAACTCTAGAAAATTACTTTCCTAAGTACCAATTCTGTATAAGAATATAGCATTGGGGGGGGAGGGGAGAACAAGATCAATCTGTGTGTAGTATAATAAGTGCACATATATACATATAAAAGTGTGTGGGGGTGTAGCATAACATAGTCATAATAGAAATAAGTGAAACTTGTGTTCCCCAGACAGGCTGGCAAGAGTCCCTGCCTGATGGTGCGAACATCAAGTGCTCCCATAACGCTCCATGATTTTTCTAGTCCATCCAGGTTATCGGCCCAGGAGAATCAGAGGCACTTCTGACCTTGATGCCCCAACACAGCAGTGTGAGTGATCTTGGGCCCTAACGTGAATTACAGTAATAAAGTATTTCAGCAAGAAGCTGCTGAGCCACAGTATCCAGGTCACTGCTCTTTAAAGATAACATCTTGTTATTGTTTTATAGATACTTCAGGAACGGGGAGCCAGTGTCATGTCAGAACCTGGAGCAGAGTCCTCACTTCAAGGTGTAGATTTTGCCCCTCTTCCCCTTCAGTATAGATGCACTACTTCATTCAGCATATGAGTCAAGTGCATCTCACACAATATATTTTTATGACCTTAAAACATCTTCTGAGCACTTCCATGAGCCCTATGCAGAAATTTCCTGAAGTTCAGAATCTGCTACTACATATTAACTTTCGATCCCTATGCCCCCTACTGAGTTGGATCTTTAAAAATGCACATACACTGTGCATTTACTGTGTTGCTTCTAAAGAAAGATGTTAGTTTCAAGCAAGCAGGTATGTATAGCAAATATTTTGAGCAGGTATTATGAACTGACGGCATGTGACAAAACTTCAAACCTGTGGAATCATAATCTCCCTTCTGGAAAACAGTCCAAACTTGAGAAGCTTCACAACACATGTGGAATCTGGCACATCGTATTTCTGTGCTAGGTACCTAATGTACCATAACCCTTTGGCAAAGCCGGAATATGCAATATAGCATGTTTATGTAACATTGTTATGTATTATGCAATATGTATTATAAACATACAACACTATTCGCTTTTCATTTTATTCTATGTATAAAAGAAAAAGTGTTCTTAGAAAATCTACGCTAATCTCTACACTAATTGATTCTCCTCAGTGTGTTTCAGGACGTGCATGTGTAAATTATTCAGGAGACTATACTCTCTTTGGCCTCAGTCTTTAAGGAGAAAGCCTTAATCTTCCGATCACGTTTGTGTCATGCTTTCTTCATCAAAACCCGGTATGTTTACAACCAGGCTCAAATCCACTGTGCCCTTACTGTATTACTTGCTGTTAAGATGCACTGTCTTCCTTTGCATTCTTTGGGAATTCAGTCTGTCTTGTGGTATTCAACAATGAGAAAAACTGTAAGGAAGCAGCTACATCAAACCACAAGCCAGCTGGTCGGCTCCTAGGAAAAGGAGGTTAAGCTCTATTGGAGCCTTTTATAATCATACAAGCAAATGATAGAACAGAGGGAACAATTTGCTACTTACTACCTCAAACATATTCCTAAGCCTAATATAAAGCCTCCAGGAGCCGGAGTACCAACTGCCTTTTGCAAGGGGTACGCAAAGGACTTGGTGATGTAATCAGGGTTAAAAAAACAACGTGCTTTTCATCATATCCATTCTTCTTACACAGCCACAGTTGCTTGTCTTGTACAAATCCTGTAATCATTGTCGTAGCCTTGCGAGCATCAGATGAAGCCATCATCCACTAAGCATTAATGTCAAAAGCAATGTAATTGTGCGCTGCCCCGTCACCAGGCAATCCCGCTACGTGAACCATAATATGTGATTACGGACACGCACGCTTCCCGTCCAGCTGTTCTCCGGGCTTAGGAACGTTTTGCAGAAAAGCTTGAGATTTCCTGTCAGTGGAAGGGGAATTGTACTAGTAAAATCATTCACAATTGTTAAGGATAGTGTTAAGAACTGTAGCTAAATATTCATGCCAGGGATGTTACTATCATGTGAGCTTTTAGAGTACTGCCTGAATGGATGAAATGAATTCTCTTTCCATTTAACTCAGTGGCCAAATTTACTTGCTTCAGTGGGAATAGGATTAAACTCTTTGATAACAGAATTTCCTGAGGAAGGAAAGTATAGTATGGTCATGGACAAATCTAATAATTTTTCTGCTCTAATCATCTTATGCCTCAAAGAGGCACTTATACCCCAGGGGGGCTAATATTTACATAATTGTAATTTATTGAGTAAAGATTTTCCTAACGCAAAGAAACATCAAAGTGTTTGTCTTCATCGAGTTCCAGAACAATTTAAAATTCACATGCAAATGAAAGGTAAAGGAAAATGTTTCTTTGCACCAATTAGAGAGAAATGGCACACAATATTCGAAATCATATATGCTATTTGAGTATTTTTAATGGAATGCAATTAACAGTTTGTGATGAGCGCTTATCAGTGTCGTCACTGGATACAACGTACGTGGCTGGGGGGGTTTTGCTTGAGTATCTGATTAAAATAATTGGTTATGTATTTGAACAGGGGGGTTGTGCTGTACTTTATAAGCAAAACAGTGCTTATGTAAAAGAGAGCTTTCCCTAGTATTTGACTTCTCTCTAAAGATAATATTGGGTATTGTAATTTCAGTAATTTTACCACAGAATAGATGTTCAGGTGAAACACTGATTGTTTATCAGTCACCTCAGGCTATAGTAACTCTTAACTGTGCTGCTCTTTAGTATTTAAATGCAGGCTTTTTTATTTAATACTTTCACACATTTTTCTGTTCAAATTCTTTATCTCCTTTTAGTTAGTTTCAGGCAAAATTAATTCAAATGACCTAATGATGTAGCTCTATACTAATAATCTTAACTTATAATAATCTTGAACTTAATTGATTAAGCTTCTCACAGATGTGGGAAGTACTGTGTGCTTTCTACAGGCAGGAAAAAAAAAGCAGAAATGACAGATCAGCCTTAGGAAATGAAATAGGAAAGATTCTCAAATTCAACCACAGCAGTTTGTTTGCATTCAGGTTTTGCTACAGCCATAGATCATGAATTCTCAAATTTTTTCAGGATGTGAGCAAGACCGCTGAGAATGTCACAAGGACCCCATGTTCTAACAAAGAGAAGGAAGGCTGTTAAGAAACGTCTCTTGTTAGACTAGCGATGAAATTGGAGAAGGATTATCAGAGAGCTCATGCACCACAAGTACATGACAGAAAGGAGTAGGGGAACAGCTGAAGGAGGAGTAAGGAGCATCTTCCTAAACACACTCTCAGCCTGAAGTGATTTTCCTCCTGTTAAGACCTGGGAGGTGATCTCAGCTGTTCTCCAGTTTCAAGAGGAAGGTCGGAGACTTAAAATGTAAGGTTTAGGCTTCTATAATTGTTTTCGTTTGAATAAGAGAGAAATTTGAGTTCAAGCCCCAGTTTTCTATGGATTTAATACACAATATAAAAAGTGCCTGCAAGGCTTGGACTTCTTATGGTGCAAATGCAAGCAGGAAAAAACCCACACAATGCACCATGTTTTCGTTCAAACATTGGAAATAAAAATAATTTTTTTTTCAACAAAATTCTTCTCTGTTGACATTCCAGGTTTATTGAATATTTCAGTTTCAGAAAAGCTAGTAGAAAATTATATTTTTAGCTTGTGCATTCAGATCTGGTGGAGATTATTTTAAAATTTGCTTTATATTGACACTTATACTAGAGACTTCACTGTGGAATTTCTTCTTTTCTAGCTACAGTGAAGAAACATTGCTACTGATTGGTTTACACTCCAACCTGTCTAAAGCCCTACCCAATCAAATATTGAAGGGGGAGCTTTAGTTAAAAGAGGTGCTAGACAATTTCAAATTCTGAAATAATGGGGGGAAAAAAAAAAAAGTCTATTTTCTCTTTCTTTTAAGCAGAAAATGTTACCCTTAACTTTATAGATTGAGGACTCAATTTGTAATTGATAAAGAAAACCAAAACCAAACTTTCTGTCAAAAAGATGCTGTTCTCAAAAGACAACTTTTCCCAAGTATAAGCACTTATGCCATTTAAGTTGATAAGAAGATTCTGTTACTAATGGCTAATTAATGGCTAATCAATACTTCCCTCCGTGAGTTACTAATGAGAGTAAAAACTTCTGCACAGTTTTGTCCCTGGTGAAGGTTTTGTCATTTTTATTTTTTTTTGTGTGTGTGTTCATGGTTTTGTTTTTTATTCTATAACTCACTTAAGTATGTGGGTTTTTTTTACTGATTTAATCATAGGCATTTCAAAAGAGAGAAATAAAATAGAAGGAAAGGGAATGGAAAAATATCAAGTAAAGCTGATGAAAGCAGCAAAGTAATGGCTCCACTTTTACTTTGGCACCTACCCATAAAAAGGATTAGCAATTTTTAATGAACGCTTTGGAGGGAAGATCATGACTCAAGGGCTCATGGTCTTTGGGAGTGCATTGGATCTCACCTCTGGGTAGTTGTGGTGGCATGTGAGACTGTAAGATACACAGGCGCCAGGTTTCCTTTCTGTGGAAGAAAAGGATTTGACAAGGGTTTATAGTCTGCCTCACTTCACAAAGCTTAAATTGCTCCTGGGTCCTGCAGATCCATTGAGATTTGCTGCAGAAAATTAATTAATGTTAATGTGAAGCACTGCAATGGTATTTTTTCTTCACATTTTAAAACTTGCTACATGATCAGGATCACTTCTCAAACAGTGTTTTTTTTCTTTCTGGGTTTGTTTATTAATAGAAACAATAGAAAGTGGAGAGAAATTGGCCTCCTCAAACATTCTGATAACATGCTTATGTTCTGGTTTTCTTATTAATCCTCTCAGTGAAATTTCTGCTTTATCTCTTAGCGGTGGTAACAGTAATTGTTATACTTGGTTTTATTATCTCTAAAGTTTGCCGTTAGTGACAAATTTTCAGTGATTCTCAAAGATTTTGTTAGTTGAATGCAATACTCCTTGATTTCCTCATATATGAAACACATAACTTGGATTTTCCTGTTGCAGTTTCTTCTAGCAGAAGATTTTAAAATAAATATGACAGAAATAGCCCTATAAGGCATTGTTATGGGCTTTGATTGGAATCAATAGGTCTTTCTGTTGAGGAGCCAGGGTTTAAAAGGACTTCTTATCTTATGGCTATTTTGTCTTACATTTATTTTCACATCTTCTACTAGATTTTATTGCAACAGGAAGTTCAGGAGAATCATATTTGGGTTTAGTGACCAAGCCTTGGGGAAAGATTGTTGACATTAATTGTAAACAGTGGGAGTATTTAGGTGGTGCTGTAATGAGGGATGGATTGCCCTTCTCCAATTTGTACCAGAAGTGCCACCAAGAGATTTACAGGCCAAACATGTACTGAGAGATTCCCTTTGTGTGTGTATATATATATATACACATATATGCACAAAAATACACTATTTGTAAATGTTTTGGTTGCATGTACCAGCACTCTCCTAGCCTAAACAAAGCCTCAAATTTGTGATGCTGAAAGTCTGGTGGTTTCCTATGGTGTTAGACTCAGTTTCACTCCTACTAGCCACCTCTGATCCCTGCATCGTTTCAGTACTGCTAGCTGAAATATTGAATTTTAAAGAATTTTCTTCGCTGGCAGGATTTTCATGTGATATTTTTGCAAAATTTCTTATACTGTCTTAATTGTATTCAAAGGAGGCTGATAGCAGCTAGAATTAAGAAAGGAGTCCCTGGAAAAAAGCCCCCTGGATATTCTCCCTTCTCCCCAGCCTTCTGGATACCTGTGCTGAAATGTCCCCTCTTCTGGTTCTTAAAAATGCAGTTTGCCTGTATATGAGGAGAACAGAGGGGAAAAGACATTAAAAAAAAAAGGGCATGATTATTTACTCATTATTGAGAGAATTACTGATTGGTGGGGTTGTTTTGGTTTTGGCTTTTAGCATTTATTTTAGTGGTACATTAATTACCACTTACATCTTTGTCTTCTGGCCTATTTAACTTTTGATGATCTGTAATTAACATGCTTTTTCTAATTAAATATCAAAGTACAACCCTTTTGACTTCAAAACCCTGTAACTGTTACTGGTTTTCCTCTATCTGCTGTACTTTCTTTCTCTGTGTCCCTCGTTGGAGGGTGTTTTCGGCAGGCCCCCAGCAGGATGAGCGGCTGCCATGGATACCAGCAACACAGGCGACGGAGCAAATTGTCAGACAGTGGAAGCAAGAGAAATAATAGGTGAATGTCCAATCTTGTGCAAGTGTAAATTATCATCCTGCAGCTTAAGTCAACTATGCATTTATCAGAAATTAATTTTCTACTTCTTGCAGGTATAAGTTTGTATTTATGTACCTTTCAACAGCCTTGTTTATTATTTGTAGGGAGCACAATTTTTCCGTGTGATGACTCCCTTTGATATTAGATTGTTTGAGAAATGTAAAACCAGTGGTTGTTACTGAGATTTAAGCTTGTGGATCAGCAGGAGGAGCTAGTTGGTGAACTGAATTAAGTGAGGATCCAGATGAACTGTGATATGTTTACCTATTCAAAGGCTGAGAAATGAATGAGTAGTGGGGTTAAAGACATATTTAAAATGAGAAAGAAAACCAAAGTAAGTATCCTGAGTCTGAGGTGGTAGGTAACACTGAAATGTATATGCTGCATATGATATGAGCAGTGTGCTCAGTGGTGAAGAAACTAGCAGTTTCTCAAAGTGTGGGTTGAAACAGGTGATAGAATTGTTGTAGAATGATGTAGTTTGCTAACCACAGTGGCATGCCTTATTTTTCCTTGCAAACATGCATGAGTAGGAGAGCAGCTATGCTACGGGTGAAAGTAATAGAGAAAAAGAAGATATTTCTGAAGGAACTGTTGAGGCAGGCCATTTGAGCTCTGAATGAGTTAAAATGGCCTCATGGACCTCAGTACATTCTGAAAAAGAAGAAAAAAGTATTTTTCAGGGTAGGGTTCATATTTTTTTGTGATAGTCTCTTGCACAGTATACTGAATAGTTTGTCATTCAGCATACCTTTACGTGATTTTTTTTTTGTTATTTTTTTGTCTAGGAGTTTCTTGAGTGTAGGTAGTGAGGAAGCAGATTTAATGCTAGTTTGTTGTGGGAGTCAGCTTTCTCTGAGGTCACGTAGGCAATTTACTTTGCATTTGTTTCAGTCAATCCCTGTGTCCAGTGGGATGGACAGGATGGGGGTACCCACTTACTTTTTCCATGATAGGATTTTGTTGCCCTTATAAATATGGATGAAGTGTCACATAATACAAATAAGTGAACGGTTTTACCCCATTGCAAGTGGTTTAACTTCCTCAGATCCTAGTTTTTAAAAAAAAGAGAAAGTGAGAGTAGACTTTCAGTTTCTTCCTCTTTCCATTTTGTGTCTGAAGCAGGATTGTCAACAAGTGGGAGAATTTGTCAGGCTCCGTATTTCCATTCACAGAAGGACTGCAAGAACTGCACCTTAGATCTTTCCCATCTGGAGAACTTTTCTCTGAGAAGGTTGTCAAGCATTGGGGCAGGCTGCCCTGGGAGATGGTTGAGTCACCATCTCTGGATGTGTTTAAAAGTCATGTAGATGAGGTGCTTAGGAATTTGATTTAGGGATAATAAAGGTAAGAGTAGGGTTAAAGGTTGGACCTGATGATCTTATAGGTCTTTTCCAACCTAGATGATTCTATGATTCTAACTTGTCACTAGTGAGGATTGAAAGTGGTGAATGCAGCACAGAGACTATGACTCTGAGAGTCCTCAGGCAGTGGAGACATCTTTGAGATGTTACTTAAGGTAGCTTTACTGTGTCTATGTTGTCTCATTGCTCAGTTTACATATGCAGGGTGAAGGACCAGGTTTTGTAAAGGGGACTGGCCCACGATTCAAAAGATGTGATTTCTAATCCTGGCTTAGCTATGAACTTTCAGTGAGCCTTTGTAACTTCGTTTTTCTCTTCAGTTTCTTCTGTATGGTCAATTAGTATGGTGTGCTCCTAGGGCCAGGCATGGAATTCTTGCTCTCAGCACGTACAGTGTCTCGTTCAGTGTGGCTTCAGCCTCAGGGTTAGGGGGGTATCTCTGGGTGCAGTTATAATGTGAATAATATTGCCAGCAGCATAGTAACATTTTTGAGACATTTAACATTTCTCAAACTAGGCCCAAGGATGCATGAGAGACTTCAACAACATCTACCCTGCAATAAGGATTTTCTGTGCGTCACTGGAAGATTTTTAAATCTCATCAAATGGCTGCAAGGATGCTTTCAGAAGCAATAAAGCTCAGTGTACGTCATTGTGCTGTAATGCAGGGAAAAAACAATCCAAGCGCTCTCTCATACTTTTTTTCATGGAATCTAATGAAATTGGGTCCAGTATGACTACAGTGACACTTTTTTATATGCCTTCTCCTCCTGTTACATACCTTACATATAGACTCATAACGGGGAGGAGGGGAGTTTCTTTTACTTATATGATTCTGACACCAATTTGGTCTAAAATGTGTAGGAAAGGAAGTATGTTTTCAAAATTCTACATGGAGTAGATCTAGCTGGTAGGTGACCAGAATTGTTTATTTTGTGCCATTTATGACAATTGTGTATGCAGCTGCCAAGGTAGCTGGGTGTATCGTTAGCGTGTGCAATTAAGCTAACTTTTAGCAATGTGATCTCCTGAGACGGTCGTGTACATAAATGGCTACTGCCCAAATTGGAATATTGAACACGAATTAAGCAGAATTATGCTGATCTCAAAGAGTTAACTAAATGCTTTTGTCTCATTACCTGGGACATCTCTATTGGTGGGATGTGGCGCTGCACGTTATAGCAGCATCACAACTATCGGTAGGCAACTTATGAAAGCACCGTCACACTTTCGATACTTTTTGATAGCCTTAAACATTATATAAAACAAAATATTATCTAGGAGTTATTAGTGGGGGTAAAAAAAGCATACAAGGCAGCTGTGTGGCTGGTTTATACAAGGCAATTGCCTGAGATAGAGAATTAGACTTGACCCAGTTGATGTCTATGTTCAAGTAATGTTACTAGTCACCATGCTGTAAGTGTACAAGAAATACCCACCTACTGTCACTTTCTGTTGGCAAAAAGGACCGTGTAACTGCTACAGGTTTTGACTTCAGTCATTTTCTTTTTGCCTAGCAGTTTTCTTTCTCAGGGGTTGTATTGTTTGAACATCTTTGTTTTAAAATAGAGAATGGGCACTTCCTGGAGGGTATTCACTTACTATTGAGATTTAGGACTTTTAGGTCTTAAATTTGTCTAAAAATTTAAAATGGAAGCTTTCATGTTTGCTGGATCATGGAGAATTAACTTCACAAACTTGAGTCATGCCAGTTTGCAGTGTAGTTGCTGTTGCACTAAAGGAGACTACATGAGTTCACACAGTTCTTTGTGTCCTCTGGCTTTGGCTGGCTTGCTGTTTCTCCATTCAACCTAGGGAGAAAAATATAAAGATATAGGCTCAATGCTTGTGGTAAATGAGATGTGGAGTTATGTTTTGCTAGCAAATTGAAGAGTGCTAACCGTATGGAAGAAGAGAAAAGCTCTTGTTTGCTGTTTAGAGTATTGCCTGTGAGAACACACACTGAGCTTCATCATATGGAAGCATTAAACAGTAGAGATAGGAGCTGCACCTCGAGTCTAGGACATTGGAAAATGTGTTGCTGGGTAAATGTGATAAATAACAGAATTGTTTAGAAGAGGAAGAGTAGTTATTTAGAGGAAATCTGTCGGATCCTTGTGGATTAACTGGTAGGGCTCTAAATAACTTTTGTTTTAGAGGTGTTTTATTTTTCAAGAAGGACTGTCTTACTGTGAGAGTCACTATAGTATAAGGCTGAAATTAAAGACATCAGGGAGGAGGTTGCATCGAAGAGTGTTGCTGACGCTGCGGTGAAGAGACCGTTGTAATGAAATAAAACCTAAACCCAACTAATAATTTGCAAAGAAATTACTAATGATACGTAACAAGACTAAACCATGGAGCAGATCCTCACCTGGTGTAAATCAGCATAGCTCCAGGAAAGACAAGTGAGGAATAGTGGTTTGTGTTACAGCTGGTAAGTTATTTTACTTCTTTATTTTACATACAGGATAAGAGCTGCTCATCTGTTAATCTCTGTACTCCAGCCAGGAGTCCCTTAGTTTGATAATCATTTTTGTGTAACATCTTAATCACTTCTAATGCAATTGCTTGTGATGTTGTGGCTGTGCAGAGGATTGTCATTTAAAGTGAAGAGCGAGCAACTGGAACAGAAAAACTCAGAGCAATGATACTGAATTTTTTACCACCTTTCATCTCAGATTCTTCATTACTTTGGTGATAGCAATAGAGAACATAGAGCATGGGGAGTGAGGATGCTGTAATGGTGAAATGGCAACTGTGGTTTGTCAGTCCCCACTCAGAACAGAACCTGCTGGCCTGTAACACCTCCTGAATGCAGTGGGAGTCCAATTTCTGTATTAAGCAAAGAGTAACAGGGAATACCCATAATGTATCAGCAGAATTAGGCCTGAATTAATTGGTTTTGAAATACAATGGAGTTATATCTCTTAAGGCTTTTTTCTTTAAAAAAAAAAAAAAAATTAAATGTATTCCAAGCAAATGTCTCCAGACAGTAGTTCCTGTGGGATAAAAATCTCTTTCCATACTAACTATTGAATTAAAAAAGTGCTGTTGAAATCTCTTTACAGTGGAGAATTTTCAATGCAGGCACTGGACATAGAGATAAAACAGCTACTCTCAAACCTTTAATATAGTTTAATTACAATACAGTTAATTACAGACATTTGTTCCTCTGAGAAAACTTTTTAGACCTCAGTCCTCTGATGTCAGACTAGATTAATAACATTGGATCTATTACAAATGTCTGAGCTCTTTTATGACTAATGCAATGCTACGTCTCATGTCATCATAGAGTAATATTTAAAAAAAAAAAAAGTAAAATTGACTACTAGACAGTCCTGAAAATTTAGTAGACAAGCAGAGAATAGTACTTTACAGTTTTTCATTGCACAGAAGCAGACATTCCCTGGCACTATGGTTAGACCCAGGGAAGTTATTTTGAACAAATAGTTAATTAACCAAAGGATGCTTAGGTCATTAACCAAAGGCCATTTGTTTTCTTGAACAAAACTGATTCACAGAAGTGGGTCAAATATGCAAAACTGTTCACTTTTGAGATGTGCTTCGTCTTTAAACTGCCAAAATTAAGTTTTAAATGTGAAAAGTGGGGTTAATTAAATGAAATTTAATTTCAGGGTGAATTCATCTGGAGCAGTGCTTTCTTTTTGGAGAAAACAGGAATATTTTTTTGTTTTCTTTTGACATTTTGTCTTTGGCCAAAGAAGAGCAAAGCAGCGTTTCTGTAAAATCACAAAACTGGGCAAGCCTGTTATTACTCCACAGGCTGATGGAGGTTGAGGAGTCCTTCCTACCCACCATCACCCAGCTGCCTGTGCCCATGATCCACCACTGCCTCACATACTCCCGACACCTTCCCCACTGCTGCCCTGCACCCTGGTTGCTTGATCTTCTGGTGCTGCTGTTACCACTGGCACAAGGTGATAGTGACAGATACAGATGCAGCAGTGGGAGCAGCGTGAGCAGTCGCTGCGGCTGCCGCAGAGGTGATGGCAGGAGATGGCAGCTTGAGTGTTTCAAATTACATAGACTATTTCCAATGTGCTTAATCCTTCAGGTCCTTTTATTTGCCACTAGATTCTCATGGGGGATTTTTGTAAGAGTAGTTCAAGGACTTTGTTTGCCTTTAGTGACATGAAAAACCGTAAAACTGAACCTGAAAATACCTGCTCAGTTTATGTGCAAAGTTAACCTCCCTTGCCATGCTGAGATGAGAAGTGTCAGCGGCGTTCACCAGCAGCCTTCTAAGGGTAGTGAATCTCAACGCAGTGTGGTCTGTTTGGTCACATACTGAGCAATACTGAAATGAAATTTCGTTTCAGACTAATTTCTGTTGCTATTTTCTATCTTGGTAACATGGGTACAGTAAATTCTGCGTAGACGGATTATCTGCCTCTTGGGCTGCTCTTTTGTATGTGCTCTGTAAGTCCTGATGTGAAGCTCTTGTTGCCCACAAATGTCGATCGTAATGTATTGCATCAAAAGGAAATGATCTCTGCTTTGGCTGAGGTGAGGCTCAGTTTCAACATCCTTATATACAGTGTCAACTCAATGATTGTTCTTGACTTCAGGAAAAGAAAATTAGGATATATGGAGTCAGATACCCATACGTACAGCTGTCTGAGCATGCTTGTGTAGTCTAATACTTTTTGGATTTATGATGAAACCAGATTGTACTTCTCTTTCTGTTTTTGCCAGGAAAAGAAATTACAGGGAAAGAAATTATGTTCTGAAGAGCTTTAATTCCTTTGAGTGATCTGGAAAGCAGTATAAAATTCTAGATGAGAGATGGCAAAGGGATACCCAGATAAAACTGAATTGTTTAAACTGCTATACCATGTGATTACATCACATTCCCATGTTCCCCAGTCAGAAATGAAGCTGATGGCAGTGATATGTGGTTAAAGAAATAAAATTGACAAAATACACAGTGGCTTAATGGGGTTTTAATAAAACAGAATTACAGACTGAGTGAAGTGGAGTTTTATAAATCTTAAATGCATGTAATTCTCATCACAAAGTCCTGTATTTTCTGCAATGCTTCGCCTAGCAGCACAGTGTTGTGAAAACAGCAAAAGCTTGGAGGGTTTTTCAATCCTCAAGAAGAGTAATATAATTTCATATATTGATTCGTTTTTTAAACGAAATCATGACAAGTTGTGCATAATGTCATCACTTGTTAGCAGTGCAGAGCTGGCCAGGGGATTGTCAAGCAACCTGGTTAGAGAGTTTCTGGTGTGTAGGAGCTCAGATGGCTGCATGGTCCCTGTGCTACCACTTCTGCCTGTTCCACCGTCTTGTGCAGTGAGGAGTGAAGGCAGGTTCTACTGAGTTTACCACTGACTGGTAAACCTGGAGTAACTAACAGCTGTTAGTCCTGCCTCATTGTGTACAAGCCCTAATCCTTCTCCCCATGAAGGGAGAATCTGCCTGTCTCTCTGTTAGGAGAAATTTATGCCGCTTTGTTGTTAGCTTTCCTCCTCTCTTGCATTTTATGCTGAACGGATAATAGGGTTCTGTATTCCTTCCATTATTTATCAAATGAACCACATCCTGGCATGACTTTGCTTTTCACTGTAGTAAGACTTCCGAGCCAAAACTTAATAAATAGATTCTGCATTCTATAAATGCTATTGTATCCGAAGTGCTCTGTGTCACTGGAGCGCAGTGGTAGTAAAGTGCATGCTGTGTGTGGACCTACATACCTAATGAGTGTATATAAACTGTCATGCTAAGGATTTCATTAAGGTAACAACTTGCTATGAATGTGTCCTAACTGTTCAAAGGTCAGAAATGTTCTGTATATACAACTCTCTGCTGTAATGAGATGTGCAGCAATTGTATCTTCACGTGAAATGAAGAAACTTTATCATAATAAGGGCCTGTTCAGTGAACACAGTGATATCATTGAGTGCCACTGATTTTAGCTTAAGTGAGATGGTCTAAATAGTTAAAGACCTAAATATCTTGGCAGACTTGGAATTAGACACACAATTATCAGGTTTCTGGATATGTTTTGAAAAAAAAAGATACATCAATATTAGGTCTAAATATAGGTAAGCTATTTTCTTTTTTAAAGAAAATGTGGGTGTTTTGTAATTTTACTGAAGAATTTTATATCAAAATGTAATAATGACTCTGATTAGCAACTGGCTGCAAAATGAGGTAAAAAAAAATCCAGGTTATGTTGAAGTTAAGTGTTAATGACACTTAACTTTTTGACATTGACTATACAAGCATGGAATCCAGAACCCAGGCTTAGGACACAGATGTATAAACCAGGTACTACACGAACTTAAATCTTGGTGAAAGAGACACTGCAAAATACGGTTAGGCACATCTGAAGAGCATTTGAATATAGCAAAGTGCAGACCCACCTATCGGCGTCTACTTTGAATGAGCTGAGAGAGGACAGAAATGAAAATTAACTCATAGCCCTTAAATTAGAGCCACAGGAGCTCGCCTCCGTGCAACTGGAGCACATATTTCTGTGCCATCTGCTGAAAATGGGTACTTTTGGTCTGTCTTTTAAAGAAGCAGGCAGAGTGCCCTTTTCTTCAAAAACTGTCTGAAAGTGGAGGTAGTAGAATCCCGTTTGATGTGTCAGTTCAATGGTTTGAGCTTTAGTCTTGGAAGTGAAATAGCACCAGGTTCATCTGGAGATGATTCATCCTCTACCCGCTACTGGCTGCAGGAGGCCATGCAGCAAGGGATGAAAGGGGCCAGGAAAGACACTTTCTATTACAGCTATTGATGCAGCATCATTATGGCAAAACAAATTAAAAATACCGTAAATATATCCTGTAGTGTTTTGCTAAGGACACCCCTCTGGATTGAAGAAGATGTATGTCTTAGTGGTCTCCCTATGCCTGTTTACGTGCAGCCCAAGAACTGCTAGTGGCACTGTTTGGTTTCCCAGAAGAGGGGAAAGCAGCGCTGGGCATGTGGGGAGACTACAAGTTGAGAGACCTGGAGAATTTGAAATTCAAACTGGGAGCTGATTGCTGGAGACCATGCAGCTTTATGCTGCATGATGCTTAAAAACACTCGAAAAGCTGATACTGATCTTTGAAGTTGAACCTAAAAATCTGAAGCTCCTCATAAGCCTTTAGAATGAAATGTTAAAAGTCTCCAAGTTTGAGACTTTGTAATAAAAATGTCGTGTTGATACTTAACTTAGAGTAAAACTTAAAAAGATTGCTCCTAACGACTTCTCTTTGTAGCAGAGCTCACCCTTAAAAGATTATTTACTTTCAGGCAGCTTCTTCAGAATTTCTAGTAGGAGGAGGCAATATGGTCAGTACTTCGTTTTTACATTAGAATCTCTTTTAAATTATTTACTGATATGTTTTTAATGAATCACTCCATGATTACTTTTTCACATAGGCAACTTCATAAAGTTTGTCAATAGATTACATTTACCAAACCACGGTAGTGTTGCAGATTGTTGTGATATTTGGAACTATGTTTAGAACAGAAGTTCTACTAGTTAACTATTTCTTATTGTCAAACTGATTTTATCGCATTTCTGGTTCAGGTTGGGAAAAAAAAAAAAAAAAAGTGAAACCTTAAACTAGGGATTGAATTACTTGGAACTATTAATTCTCAATACTTTTAATTTTAGTAACATCGAAAGTATTCCAAATTCAAAGTCTTAGTTCTTCTTATCAGAAAGAATCCACTTCTCGGTGATAGGTTGTCAGAATTCGAAATCCTTTGAGTACTGGGAGAATATGTACAGAAAATAATCAACTAAACTGGTTTTGGCCTTGCTAAGCCAGCCTGTCATTGAAATGCATTTCAAACTATATAGGGATGTTTCACAAATGTGGCGTACGACATTGTATGTACTGATACGTTCTGCAGTCTCTTTGTTGAGTACTAGCACGTATGTCCAGATTTCCTGCTCTGGAAGAGGAATACCTGTTGTTTGTGTGCACAAAACAGAGAAGGGAAGGTTAGAATCTATCTGGTGAAAATCAAGGTTAAGCTCCAGAGTTAGGTGTAATCAGGGAGCTCAGCTGTGTAATAGTGTAATAATGTATAACATACTATGTGTAATGTAATAACATGTAATAACATGTAGTGGTCCCTTCTCTATTCTCTCACAGATTACTTCTTTCTCTATGCTAGTGTCACGTGACATCTTTCTTAGGTTTACTGGAAGTCCTTTTTCCCCAGTAATTTCTTATTGAAGCTAATATAACATTAGCCAAAATAATTGTTCTGCAGCAAAAGATTCTCATTTTAACATGCTTTCTCTGAGGTTCATAATGTCCATTTTCTGTTCTTCTGGAAATAAAAATCCCCTATCATCTCCTGAAAACAACCACACAGTGCTACTTCGTGGTGGGCATGATTTATTCTGCTGCCTTGCTCAGAACACTCTGATGCCAGTGGCTCCTGGTATTATAGGTTAGATGGTGATGTTGCATTGGAGCTCGAGAGCCATCCAGTGCCACGCTCGCTACGCCCTTTGTGTAACGGGCTTAGTGATTGCAAGGATGTCATCTGGTCAGATTAAAATGCTGTAGGTGATTTGTAGTATAGGGGAAATCCTTAAGAAAGCTAACTCCAAGTTATGGAGATAATGTGTTTGTATGATGTGCCTTATTTACATTTCAGCATGTGTTAAGGTCTCCTGATTACAGAGACAAGTGGGATGAGGGAGCACACCCCCATGATGAGATGAAGCATAAGGCAGTACTTTGCTTATGGCACAATATTTTGACAGACGTTTGCTTAAAAAAAAAGACATCAAAAGGCTTCTGCACATGTTAAAATTGGTGCTAGACACTGGGTAAAGGATTTCTGGATTACCCATGGCAGAAAAGGAGGGATTGCTGAAGGAAGTAATCTCCTGAAATTCAGTGACGGTGGTGTGTGGGCATCGGCTCCGTCTGTTGCCACTGCTCCTGCGGCCTCATCAGGCAGCAATGCCCTGAGCTGGGAACCACAGCAGGTCAGTGAGAGCAGCCACTCCAAGGTGCCAGCAGCTGCCCAGGGTAAATTCCAGGATCCAAAGCAAGCCAGAACCTAATGCACTCAGTACCATAAAATATACTGGCATGAATGATAATTTCAGTCAATCACTTTGTCGCTGTTGATTTACTTTTCATTGTAAATGCAGACAGATTTAATACGAGAATGAACAAGGAGAGCTACAAGTAATAACCTACAGGATCTTTCAGCAGTTGAACTTACTGTACAAATGCCAGATTTTGATCAAAGCGTATCTTTGTATGATTGGAGTGTAAGGAAGTTTTAAGATGACTTGAACAGAAGCTCTCATTATTTTCGCTTGAATGTAAATACATGGATTATTTCCTTTAAGAAGAACAGAATGTTATTTTTATGCTTTTTTTTCTATCTCTGTGCTGGAAGACAGAATATTACATAAATAATTGGTCAAAGCAAGCTTTTTTTGATCTCTGTAGTCCCTTCACATTCTGGGCGTTTGCCATGAAAATGAAAACAGCTGTAAATGTGTTATATTTATTGCTTTGCATAGTGGTGAAGACCTCTCCTGAAAACCTCTCCTTGTTAAGTAATTAAAAATTGACTCACTCATCCTTTTTTTTGAAAACATCTTTGCAGCTCATTTCTAAATTTAATGAGCCTGACATCAAACTAATTCCGACTTAACAGCTACTTTTACTGCTGAGAATTGTCAGCAGCAGCCATGGGTAGACTGTCAGTTCATTCAGCAGGCAGAAATGTCTAAACTCTTTCCCAGTGCGTGCAAAGGTCTTTGTTCTTTTCACAGCCATGGCGATACAGGAGTCAAGTTTGTAGTTGGACCATACCACGAATCAGCTCGTTATTTTAAGTGCCTTTGTATCTTTAGCTGAGACACCTCCTGTAAGTAGATGTTGACTCTCATCCAAAAATTGGATTCTGTTTTGGATGCTGTTTGGATTTAACCACACACAGTTCACATCTCTTTGGGCTCCTGCTCCTGTTCCAGGGAAGTTAGATGTGCGAACTACAAAAAGCGTCGAGAGTTATAGCCTGGGGATAATATTCTGCAGCATCTTAAAACCCAAGGTGCCACTTGTCAGTGCAGAGAAAACCCAGTTATCTCATGATCATTTTCCTCATTGCATAGACAAGGCTGGCAGAGTATGCTGGAGAAGGCAGCACTACCTGCTTGCCTGAAGGTTATTTCCATTCCTGATTACCCACTGCTGGCCATTGCTGGAGGCTGAAGACAGGAGTAGATGGATTTAGGATCTAATGGCATAGAGTTAGTCAAATGTGCTTGTGCTTATGTGATTGCAAACGTGACAGTAAACTGTACTCCCTTCTCCCTCTTCACTTCTGTATAATAAATCATGGTTGCTACTAATTTTCCCTTATAGCTCTGTACTGTAATTAACTGTAAAAAATGGAGTGTATAAATCAGTATAGAGAGAGCTGATAGTTCATAGTATTTACTCCAGTTGTTCCATGAAAAATGTATTTATTAGTAAGACTGTCGTATTTCAAGATATGAAATAGACTCGAGTGGGTTTTTTTAAGTTGTTTTTTTTTTTTGCTGATTTTCTCAGGGTAAATTTAATTGATCAAAAACTAGATGTGCAAGACTCTGCGTGTCTCTGTGTGTGTCTGTGACTGTGTTTTGGTTTTTCTGCTGCGGGTTTGGAAGTATATTCACCAGCAGCTTCTTAATCTTTGCTTTGCTTCCACTCTCATGTGTGTGACTGGCTGATATATCTGAAGGCCTCTCATATAAATCAGGCTGACAGAAGCAGAATCTTTGAGGGGGTTTACGGGGTCTTTTGTTCTCCTCCTTGTTCTAAGAAAACCTGGCTTGGCATCAGATTTTTTTTTTTATTTGTTTCAGGGACTGAAAAATATTTTAGTTCTTTTCTTAATAAAAGAGGGTGTTTTCAAGTGTTAGTGGTGAACATCAGAAGCCTTATAATAGCTGAACCCCAGGTACTGAGACTCTATAATTTATATAGTGGTAAAATACACCTCCTGCACCAGAGTCCCTTCTGTAAACGCACGTTTATTTTCATTGGCACCCAGCAGAACAACCTTTCCTCATACAGACCTATGCAGCTCCACTTTTTGCTTTTGTCAAAAAATTACTGTGTTGCTTGACTGGAAGTAAATTGTTTGTTAGGAGTAAATTGTAAAGTGGGTAACTGCAGGATTTCTCCAAGGCAATTTGCTTCTATTATATGTAGAAGAATCACATGCTAATTTGTACTTTTTATGTAAATATTTAAAGTAGACTTTTGTTCACAATATGACTCCCAGTTAAGACTCGTGCTGCTAAACAGCCAGTTGAAGGGAAAGGCTTAGGCGGTGCCTTAGGACAAGTCTTCAGCCAGCAGACACAGCCTGTCTTAATTTCTTCCAAAATGCTGTTTGAAGAGAGATGGATTTATTAGTCTTGCTGGCATCAATGTCAGACATGCATCTCACAAAATACAACTTGCACAACGCACGCAAGCAATCACGTAGGGATGAGTTTGGCTCATAAAAAGTCCTATGATTTAAAGCTACAAGTGAAGTCACTCCATGGCTGCAGATGCTCTCTTAGCTGAAGATGTTGCCATTGGCAGGATAAATGGGCGCTGTCTCAAGCCTGATTGCCTGTTTTACTGGCGGCCTCCCCTGCCCTGGTGCATTTGTCACATCTTTCAGTCTACTCTAGGGTTTGGGTTTGTGCTGTGTGCTCTGCTAATGAACTTCTTGAAAATGCTTTGGTTAGGTTCTGTAAATTGTTTGGCATTCTGTAATCAGGGCAATGTAAAGATTCAACTCTTTGATCAGAAGGAAAGAACCTTTCAGACAAGGGATCTTACATGAAAAAGAACTTTTGGGCCATGACTTATTACCTACTCTGACAAATCTAATCTGATAAATTAGCACTAAAATTATTGGAGATTAATTTTTTTTTTTAATTTTTTTTTTCAGAAGCAAAAACGCACCGTCTGTTCCGTGCTTTGTAAGTACATATATACAGGGTGGTCTGGCTGATAAGTAAAAGGATGCAAATTATATTTTCCCAGATGCCCTGTCTCTGGTACTTTTGCAGTCCCTCGTATATTAATTAAAATGAAATTTCACTGTATAAACCTAAGAGAATTTCCTGGGTCCAGTTGATACTCTGTTTATACAAAGTATTGCCCAAAAACCTGCATGAATTCCAGCAAGACAATTGAGCATTTATTATGTCTTCATTCTTGAAATCAAGTGGTCTGTTCTTAATCAAGTTTCATGTTGAAGCTATTAATTTTACAATTATCTCATCAGTAAATTTTCCAATAGGCTTTGATAAAAAGACTGGCAATCTACACAGATCAAAGAATCATATAAATGGTCTTTTTAAACTACGTGCTGGAAAGAACATAAGCTCTGCATTACTGACAAAGCTGATCTCCAAACTTTACAAAATTTGCCTTGTGCTGTATAAGTAATAGTTTCAGTTTGTTTGTTATATGTTTGGTTTAGTTTATTTGATTGGGTTTTTTTTGCCTTTGGCTTTTTTGTTTTGGTTTGGTTTTTGGTTTTTTTTTATTGTTAATAAATGAGTAGAGTATTGTGGGGTTTTTCCTTATTATCAAGGTGATTTTAGTTTAGCTTTGTTTTCATGTATTGTGAGCTATCACTTTTACAAATAACGGTGAGATTTCTTCTGGGCTTTGGAGCTCTCTTTCCAAGGATTCTCTTATACTTGGGTGTCCTAGTTAAGTCCTCTCAAACCTCGAATGGGAAGAAAGAGTATCTGAGCTATACTGAAAGTGACCTGTTCAAGGTCAAAAAAACCCCAACAAACAAAAACCTTGGGCACCATGTCACTGCTCTAACCAGTATCTTCTTTTTTTCCTCGATGGAGTATGGAAAAAAAACCCCACATCCTGCTTGAACAGAAGGCAAAATCACAAATCATCTGTTCTTCCTGAAATTATTTTCTCGCAGTTCTCTTAGCAGATTTGACAAAAGCTTATTTTTGAATTAAAAGCAATTTGACTGACCTAAAATGTCAATACATCTTCCATCAATGAGTTTAAATTGTGAAACTATGCAGACGTTTCTCCGTATTTAGGCACCTAAATTAGAAATGCTGGAAATCCCAGCAATAATGCCAGTTCTTGTCCTGTTTACTTTCTGTGTTTGAAATCCTATATAACCTTTACTGAAACCTTTCAGAAAATTGTCTGAGGTGATCTGAGTTTAGCTTCTATTTCCTCACTGATTGTTGAGCATATATGTTTCCCTCTGCTCGTTCCAGCCTGAGGAAACTGGCTAATTTATCATTTGGCAAAAGTGTGGAGGTATGATCCAAATCCTTTTATTTATACAGAAGTTTCATTTCTGCTGAATTTTTCAATTGCAAGACCATTTATACTATATTTATTCATAAAGAGAAGTATCACCACCCCAAAATAGCTGCTGCTTGACAGTAGTATTGCCATTTTACCAGAGGGACTCCCTCTTTCTTCCCTTTCACCGGTAGACATGGGCTTAATTAAGAGTCAAGAATTCAGGAGTTCTGCTCTTCAGTCATGAAGTATTTTTCCTTGAAATCTGCCATTTGTAAAATGGCATTAATATTTCCCTGTTCTGTAAGAAAAGAAGCGGATGATAGTGATCTTAAATGATCATAAATATATTTGCTTATTTCACTTAGTTTTGCTCCAAATCTTGGTTGGGCTAAGGTTATAACTTTTACAACAATACAGATAAGTTTGGATATAATAATTTTGACAACCATTTTATGATTTGCTGTTCTTATAGACTAATAAACCAACATTTCTAATTTCCATAGGAAACTCCCATATCTTTTTTAATTACGTTGTGTCCTCTGCTGCCTGGCATATGGCAATGAAATGTGAAAAGACGTAGTGAATTTATATAATGATCTGCTGGTTTACTGCTAGAAAAATTAATTTTTGTGTCCAGCAGATAATATTTTAATATGGTTTAGGTGGTAAGGAGAGAATCATGAAACAATACCTGTGCCTGAGAAGCTGTATATTTTTCTGTCAGTCTTCCACATCCAGTCATTGCCTTTTGCTCAGAGCACATGCTCTTTTGGCTTCTTGGGTTTGGGTATTTCTGAAATCCTTTGTATATGTGAGAAAAACAGCTCTTGGCTTCAGATTTCTTTCATTTTAACTGTAATGAGATACTATATTGATCTGTAAGCAGTCGTCCCCCAAAAAACGCTGTGCCTGGTAGGTAAACTGGAATTTAGAAGTGTATTTCCTGTTCCTTCAGTATGTCTGTAAAGAATAAAACTGAAATATCTGAACTGAGTAAGTTTCTGTTGCAGCTATTGTATAAGGATCCAGGAACGGAACAGACAGCAGGGATTGGTATTTTATTTTATTATATTGTCTGGTATCGTTGGAAGATGTATTGAAGCTGTGGGATTTTCTATCTTTTTGTCATAGCTAAAAAAGAACAGTCTTCTAAAGAAACAAACTAACACCTAAAAAGTGGAAAAAGGTGCTTTTGCAAGAGGAGTAGGAGGCTCTAAATGGTGCAATCATACATGTTCAGCCTGTTATGTTATGTTACACAGTCTGTGTGCACAGAAATTTGAGAAAGGTATTAACACTATAGTTCTATTTTTTTTTTCACTGTAGGGTTGTTTTTATTGTCACTCTCCGCAACCGAGAGGAGAGTATTTGTTTTAATATAATCACCTGATTATTAATGATGTCACCACTGAACAATCATAATGCTAAATTACTTCTCATATATAAAACTTCTATAATGAATGCCCATCTTTCTTTATATTCCAAGCAAACTGGCCTTAATTTTATATCCACCCTTTTTTTAAAAAAAAAACAAACAGATTGTAATTGAAATGTTATTGAAATATAAGATATTTAATTGGAGGAAAAAAAAGAGTGTTTTTACTAAAATATCATCATTGGGACTAGTCATCAGATTAGAAAACAGATCTGAGGTGAAATCGTGTTTCTATTAAAAAAAACTAGCAGGTTTTGGAGAACATTACTGAAAGCAGGTTTTTCTATTGTGCAAACTGCAAGAAGGCTTGCTAAGGTGATATGGAGGTCCCACTCTGATGGAGACAGACACGTATGCACAACATCAATCATCAGACTGTTCTGATACAGTCTAGGGGCAGTTTATAGGTCGCTGCAGAGGAATTACATTTTTTTTTTGGAGGTTATAACCTTCATATGTCTGTCTCTCAGGTCCCCAATCAGCAAAGCAGAAAAAGTCACAGAATCACAGAATGTTAGGGGCTGGAAGGGATCTCAAAAGATCATCGAGTCCAACGCCCCTGCCAGAGCAGGAACCTAGAGTAGGTCACAAAGTCTGCTTTACCTTTTATCTCCTTTAGCTGGTGTGAGAGATTTGTTTTGCTAATGTTCACAGAGTAGTCGATGTCCTCAGACACTGGTCTTCTCCTCAAAAAAAACAAGCCAAGCAAAAGTACTAAAAACCCCCCAAACCAACATAGCTGAAATGACATTATTTTCTTTGTCTAGGGCATGCATGATTGCCAAACCATCTAGCCCAGGGAGGTGGTTGAGTGGCCATCCCTGGAAGTGTTTAAGAGACAGGTGGATGTTGCGTTGAGGAACATGGTTTAGTGGTGTTGATAGGGTTAGGAAAAGGTTGGACTTGATGATCTTGAAGGTCTCTTCCAGCTGAAAATGTTCCATGATTCTATGACTGTTGTCACTGGAATTGATGCAGATACTTAAGGAATTTTCAGAATAATTACTAGAAAATGTTTGCAATTTTGATAAGAATGTCTTTAAAGTATCAGAAATATTTCTGTAGATACTGTGTTAGCTTGATGTTCTTAATGTAGTATTTTAGGTCAATGCATTCATTCCAGTTCAAACTTTTCTTTAATGAAAAAAGAGCATTTTTTTTAAAATGCTGGAGCTGCGGAACCATTAATTACTGTTTTAACAGTTAAGAAGTCTGTTTAGAGCTATTAACATACTTTACGTTTGTACGTTTGTGCGAACATACTGCATTGTGCCACTCTTCCCTCCAATTCTTTTCTTAGCCTGTTGGTGTAGATAGTATGCTTTTGGAGGAGTGTGATTTCCTTCCAGCTCTGTGTTTGTGCAATGCCTGAAGTAAAACACACCCTGATCTTGATTGGGGATAATACTTTGGTAAAAATAGTGTATATGAACTAGAGGGAAGGAACAACTTGGTGCTAAGTCCACGGGCGTGTGTTTAGCTCAGGGAAGGTGCTCAAAAGAGTGGTTTTCACAGGCTCTGCAGATCTCAGTCTGCTTAGTGTACTGGAAGGCCGTTGTCTTCATTCTTTCATTTTAAGGAGGCTGATTTATGAATTGCTGCTCTCTGAAATCAGCTTCTCACTATCGCCACACGCAGATGGATCTGCTGTTATCCACAATATTTTCTTATAAATGATAATAATAAAAGTTATGTAGAGATTATGTAGAGATGAGATATGTTTCCCCATAACACTATGAATATTGACTCTAGAAAGCTCTTTCTGCCGGACTGGAAAAGTGCAGTTTTGTTTCAGCCTCTCAGAGGTAAATATTCATACCTGAGCAGTGCTCAGAAGGCATAATTAAGTGTTTTAGTGGCTCTGTCCTTTCTTGGTGTAGGTTCAACAATTACTGTTGAGTTCTGATCAACTTTTTCCTCTTCTGAAAATATTTAGTGTTTAAAATGTGGGAATCCTACTGCACTGAAGACTTATGTGATAAGTTTCAATTTATATTGTATTCTTTCATATACAAAAGTTTGGATTACAGTGAACTTTTGACTGAGCTAAATTCTGCTGTCTTAAATATCTGTCAAAACATGATAGATAACATTATGTAGGTGGAATCTATATTTTCTAAGGTGAAAAAAAAAAAAAATCCCACCAAACTCATTTCATTCCTCCACCTAGAGGCAATGCAGAATGGCAAGCAAAGAAGGAAGAATGAGTAGGAGACAGGAGGTTTATTACTGCATTACCTAGAATGTATGTAACAATACATTATTGCATATGGAACTGAATCTGGCACAGGAAAATATCAGACAACTTGGAAGACAGAACATCACGAAGACTGTCCTAATTTACAGTGCAAGATCCAGATCTTTCTTGAGGTGCTTTTACCATTCAGCTGGATCCAGTTAGGAAACTATGGGAGTGAAAAGGATGGCTAGCAGAATAAAGCAGAAAATGGTCACAGGCAAGAAAAAGTTAAAAAAAGTTAAATCCCTGGCTAGAGGGATACAGGCAGGCAAACAGGCTTCTACTAAAGGACGTCTCTAGTGGCTCTGTGACCTCTGGCAGATTGCTTCTCTTTCCCAGGTAGCTTCAGCTACAGCTGGGGATTTCAGAATATGAATTAACCGGTGCAGTGCAAATCTGTTTCTGTCCTTTTATCTGAAAACTGAGGCCTGAATTTATCCCAGCTAACTTCACGTACTCAGTTGAGAAAAGCTGACTTACTTAGACACCTTTTACAGAGCCCTGCACATTGAATAGGAAGAGCTGAATCATGCACTGGAGGACCCTGTCTTTCCTGGTTCACTATTCATACAGCTGATGACATCTAAGGTAGGTAACTTTTGGGGCCTGGGGCCAGCTGGGATGAATATGGGTCTGAAAGCTTTGTATTTTCAGCAGCAAATGATGAAATAATGGTGTGTGGAAAAGCTTTGTGTGGCCCTTATGTTATTCCCTAATGTAGAATCAGGAACATAGAGGTTGGTCTTGAGATACCATGTGTATTGTGTGTTTATCCTTGTGTCAAAGGTGTGTGCTTACAGTGTAATTCCTCAGATACAGCTTTGCTTCACAAAGTATGGGATCTTAGGGCAATAAATGTCCTGCTCACGTGTTTGTCAGGATATCAGCAGCTGAAAAGCGTATGAAAAAGAAGAGTGTTTTTATTTTTCTGATTGAAAGGCACGGATATGAAAGACCTTGTACAACTACTGTATTAGCCTGTCTCTTTTATTGTCAAGAATCATCTCTGTTCTACGTAAGGTAATAATATATCCATAGTGAGGTCAGAATTTGATTCTTAAACTTGTTATACAAGATGATGTGTATGAGAGAAGAGAGAGATCCTAGACAGATAATAAATACAGGAGAATTATGGCAAATAATATTTCAGAAGTGTTTCAGATGGAAAATTATATCAAAAAATATTACACATTTCCACAAAAAAAAAAAGATTAAGGGTTTCAAAACTAGAAATGTGTGTGCAAATGAATAGCACTTTTCTTGCTGCTGTTGTTTACTTGCACCCAGTTATAAACATTTTTTAGTCCTTGTATCTTCAGCTAATTAGCTTTTCTAAAGAATTCCTTACTCTATTCTTTCAGGAAAAAAAATCCCTTGTTTTTGTCAGCTGTACTCAACTCCTCAGAAAAGTAGCTTCCATTGCTAATCTCTGTTTAACATCATTTATTTCTAGCCCCTTACAAAACTTTCCAGGGATCATTAATGCTCAGTTGTGTAGCCACATAGCATTTCAAATCAATGAGCTTTTTGTCTATGGGTGGATGGAAAAAGATTGCTTCTGTCAGCATGCCGCTGAAGACGTGCATGCTTTCCTCAAAAACAATCTGACTGATACAGAACTCAGTTAAATCCTACTGCTAAGAGCACCCTTTAGGATAAAAATACAATTTGTTCTGAGGGTGACATTAGCATTTATATTCTTTATAAAACTTCACTTCACTCAAACTTTGTTTGCTAGATCCTAAAAAGTGTTGTGCATACTCATGAGAGCATGATTTGTTGTAGTAACTGATGCAAATACCGTTATGGCATTTAAATACTCAGTATGAAAACATTTGTGTGGGCATCATGAAAACTTTCTGTGTGCATCAGGCTGGTAGCAGAAACAAAGTCATGTGTTTGATTTGTAGAAAGAAAGAAAAAAAAAAACCAAACCAAAAAGTGGAAAAAAACCCAACCAAACCCACAATAAAAAGCAACCCAGGCCCTGAGGCAATGGTATGAGAGTATTTTAAAAGCCCTAGGCCCCGCAGAGGATTATAACTGGGAGGCATAGTTCTGTTTTATTTCCTCTGATCAATAGCTGCTCTGCATGCAGCAGGTCTCCTTGTCTGATATAACCTCCTTTGTGGGAAAGCTGGAGCTTGCTCTTCAGCCCTAGTCAGCTTCCCAAGGTCGTGCAAGCAGAACACCAGGAGAATAAGCTGGATGAAAGGGCTGGATAAGTGATTGTGTGCTACAAGGGGCCACAGTGTGACTGGTTTTCTTGGTTCTAAAAATATCTCTGTTCTATGTAATCTTGCCTGTGATACTCACAAGACCAATGTATGCTGAACCCATTTTATGAAAAATGGAAGGTTGGATTTCCAACAAATATTTTTCCCAAAGCACATTATTTCCTGCTGGTTTATGGGCTGAAGGATGCACTATCTTCACGATCACATAAAATTTTACTTCTGATGAACACACAGCGTATCATGTTTTTAAAATGTTGAAGAGCAGATAGTTATTCCTGCCTCCTGTTTTCCGTAAAAGGCACAATATTTAACACTGTCTATCTTCAAAACCATCAGCTAGTATTTCCTGAACCTTACACAACATTACAGCGTACATTTTCAAAGCCAATCAATTTTTGAAAATTTAGGTAATGCCAGACTTGTGGATGTTCATGCCACAGCGGAGAGATTTCCCACCTCCGCTTTCTCAGTTTGGCAGGAGACGTATTCCCATATTTGCTTGGTGTGATGAAAGCTGCCTCATCTGTTTTTCAGCCTTCTGAAACCAATGTCTGTTAAAGACCCAAGTGTGTTATGAGGCTTGAGATTCAGTGGTGATATGGGCCTGTCATTTTGAAATTATTTTCTGTTTATGCAACTGTAGTTATTATTGCATTGGTCATTACTCGTCTTGTACCCATCATTTCAGAAATGCTATGACAAATGGCAATGATGAGAGAAGACCGTTTTGTTCTTCATGAGTCCAGCCTCACAAGCAGCTAGTTGCATCCTTGGAATGTCTCAACATATAGATCATCTGATTTATGTTAGACTGAATAAATACGGATTTACTGCATCTCAGTAGTGATAAAGGCAGCTAAAATCCCTGGCTGTTTGAATTGCACCTTATTTCTATGAGGGATGGAGAATTTAATGAAATTGTTTAGCAGATGAAGCATTATAGAGATCCCTTTAGATAAAATGAATGGCTTTAGTTAATGCTGTTCTCCTGAGATGGAAAGGAACAAGTATATCAAAAGGCATCATGTTTAATCTCATCATTTCCAGGTACTAAAGGCTTTCATGAGTTATTAGGTGAAGCTATTTGAGAGGAAAATATGTACATAACAGATGAGTATCAGTCAAGTGTGTTATTTAGTTTTTGAGAGGGCACCATTACTTGTGATCCTGACCAGAATGATGGATGCACTCAAAAGGGTTAAGCTGAAGGCGCTGTTATATGAATCACCTACCAAAATCAAATTGTACTGGAAACAGGGGGAATGTGAGAATTACTGTGTGCTTGCAAATATGAAAATAATCTTATGAGCATGCTTTTCTGTAGCACTGCAAGAGCTGTTTTGGTGTTAGAGATAAAATATAACTTCCTTTGAACAGTTGGGAAAACATGAGAGAGTACTTGAGTGTTTTTTGAAAGCTACAGAATCCACTTTTTGGACTTAGCAAATGTGAAATTTCTGCCATTATTTTTGCACCAAATCTGGCAGGCAGTGTGTCAGTCTAGCACTGCCTGCATCTGCTCTCTCCTCGGTGATAAATGCGAGATGTTGACTGGTGGCAACAGAGAATGAATGTGAGCTGTATGTGAGGGCAGTATGAACATGCCCACAGCTGAGCTCAGCATATGTAACTGTGGCAGTGAACACAAACCCTGCCTGCCTGGTGATGGATGCAGATTATTAAAGCAAGCCATTAGCAGTAGCTGCCATGTTTGATTAATTTAATAGCAGACTGAACAAAACATATGGGAGTGTATGTGAAGATATGTACTTTGGCAGAGGTTGGTATGGAGATACTGTGACTTGGACAGTCTGAAATCTAGTAATGCTTTGGTAAAGGATCTGTTGGAGCAGGATGAGGAATACGTCAGGACCACTCTTACAGGAGCAACACCAGAATGTATATAAGGAAGCAGTGATTCAGTTTCTGTTATTTTCCAGTGTTTTTATTTTACTTTTTTATTGAAACAAAAATAAAATCTTTATTAGGCTCATATATTCCTTTTAGTGTAATACTTCCCTTGTCTTCCTCTGCCTTTGCAGCATCAGAATTCAGTTTTGCTGTGAGTAATGGAAAACGAAATATATGTATAGAATCAGATTGTAGCTGGGATTTATGACACCGGAACAATATCTTACCTGCCACACCTGATCATGGCCTTTTTTTGGAGAGAACTGGGATTTTTCTTCAGTGCTTTTAGGATTCTACTGCCTCCATGCTGATAATGTTCTGTGGAAACAATTCTCCCTTCTGCCAACTCTTTTTCTAGAGAAACAGAGGTTGTGGTTCTGTTTTTAAGACCTATAAGCTTGCTTTTGACTCATTGGGATGTTAAAGGTAAGGAGCCTTTACCAAACAAACAAAAAAAAGTCAAGTGTGCATCATTGACAATAAAATGTTGAATGGGGGCATGAGGGGGTGGAAATTAAGAGAAGACGACTGTTCTCCCCATGCCTACCTTCTCTCTGAAAAAAAAACAAAGTCCAAAGAAATAACCCTTTTTCCCCTACCTCCCTACCTGCCCCCCAAATCAGTATCTACAAATTAAAGGGTATATTATGGAAACTCTTCTTTGTACTAGCTCTTTATTCAATTTACTGGATTAGAATATGAACATCAGTTTAAAGACTTAATTGCAAAGCTGTTGTACTTGATTGTCAACCCTTCTAGGACCAGGTTTAATTATGGAAAGCATATCTGTATCCAGAGGCAAACAGATGTAAGGGATTGTAAGGTTTGAGGGGGATTTTTGACATGACCTGGTTGCTTGAATACTAGCAGAAGTGCATGAACCCAATTCAGAAAAATGGGCAATTGAAGTTAACAAAAGCAGATTCTACTGGTGCGAGCTACAGAAAGATATGAGTCTGTCCACTCTTCATGATTTGTATGACTGACTTCTTAAACTGCATGGCCTACATGGGAGATGAAATCAAATAAATGCAAAAGGCATTGTTCAACACATCCTAATTGTAAACACTTCTGAGGTGGAGAGCCATCTAAGCTTAGCATTTCAAGGTATTCATCCTTCCTGAGAGCACTGATATTATAATGATGAAAAACTGTATAGATGCAGCTGGATATGTGTCTCGTACAGAAAAAAGCATAGGTCCTGATTCAACAAAAATGTATTGATCTGAGGGTTTTCGTGTGAACTTGCCTGCTGTAGAAACGGAGCTAGTTCTAAACATTGTAAGGCTGTTATTTTTTCAGCTGTTACATAAAATAATGAGCCTAGGAAGGAGAAGTAGCATTAATAAGACATACAAAAATAATAATGACCCCTGGAGTCAGAAGGAGGAACAGACCAGCTCCTCCTGTATTTGCAGGGCATATTATTGACTTTTATATTCTCCAGCCACCATTTTTGAAAGGGGTTTCCAAATACTTATTAACATAGGTCCTTTCAATGGGACCTAGTTCTGTCACCTCCCCTTTCCCCTATTCTGTAGCCACTGAAACTACTCAGGGTATAGAAGAAGTTTATAGTAAAGCACATTGTTGTCTTTAGAACTGTTAGGTCGCTGCGAGATCAGCAAGACTTGGCGCTTCTGCTTTTCTGTTTGTCTGTAAAGTAAAACTGTCAATGTACCCAAGTGTGGACCCAACATAACAAAACAAAGGATCTCTAGAAAAATAAGATCAAGTCACATTTATGAATAGAAGCTTGGGTTTTAAAAACTTTTCAAAATATCTGAGTAATCGTCGGGTTTGCCTGTCAGATTGCTGGCGCATAGAGGATGTTAATGATTATGTTTATTGTGCGTTTGCTCTGTTTTCTCCAGCCATTTAATTTGTTTTGTCACTTCCTTGGCTTTTGTTACATTTTATCTCTTATTGTTTCTTTCCAACTTTATGTGAACTAAAATGTGAGATTATTACTGTGGAGATCTAGCACAGATGGTTCAAATCCTGGTCCCAGCCCGTGGCTGGAAGGCGTGTAGAGAGGGCTGAGATGAGGAAGTCTCGCTCCCAGGCGACAGAGCATTTGCTAAGCCATGCCATGGAAGCTTCTTCCTCCATCTGGCCTTGTGTAGTCCCA
Organism: Baryphthengus martii; assembly: GCA_013396935.1. Taxonomy (NCBI): domain Eukaryota; kingdom Metazoa; phylum Chordata; class Aves; order Coraciiformes; family Momotidae; genus Baryphthengus; species Baryphthengus martii. The sequence continues at coordinate 170,612 of VWZK01003742.1, read as the reverse complement.
GCCCTTTTCCTCGGTCCCGGGGAGAGAAGGATGGGAAGCTGAGCCGCCTTGGCTGTGTTTTTCCCATCTTGGATGTGCTGCCTCTCTCCTTTATGCCAATACAATGTGCAATGTCTTTCCCACCCTTCTACAAGGGAACTTCATCAGTTAAGATGAGAAGAACCTCTTGATGTTGGGAGAAGGGATGAGAACTCTATTTCTATCTGGTTTACTAGCAAATGCTTGTAGGTTCAGCTTGCAGGTACCTTCCTATCATTTAGATACCATCTTTTCTAGCACATATGAGGCAAGGTCCGTTCAAGGATGCAAGGAGAACTTTACATAGGGCACTTGTGTTTCATTTAAAAAAAAAAGTGTTTTGTGATGCAAATTAAACAAACAACTACAAAACCAAAACAAAGCAACAAAGCAAACAACAAAAAAAAAAACACACCAAAACCACAACCCAGAACCAACCTTCACATACCTTAATTTAAAATCACAGGATTTGTACTGCTTTTTGTACTGGGAAAGTTGTTTATTTTGTGAAGCAAGCCACTGAAATAGAACCTATTGAGGAGGGGAGGAAAGATGTTTGCTTTTTTGCTGTGATTTTGCCTGCTGTTCTCAGTTATTATCTGCAATGTTGTGAAATTCAGTTAAATCATTTTAGTCATCTCTTGGCTGCAGGAAATGTGTAACTAGGAGATATAAAGAATTACGAATTTGTTGAAGAGTCAAGTATCAGCCATGTGAATGTTACATTTTTCATATAATTTCTACTGGCTTAATTGCAGCCAGAGATGTACTCGATTTTATAGGGCTGCCCGAGAGATCGATTAATATTTCTTTAAATATTAAATCAAAGAATGCACAAGGGTACTGAGGAGTTTCTAAGAAAGCAAAGAAGTTCCAATAAATGCAGTTCAAATTTATTTCCTCTTTGCCACACTGGAATCTTGTTTAAATCATGGGGTGCTTTGTCTTCCATAGACTCATGAAGGAAATGGACTGTACTAGTTTCTGAGCATGTTCCCATGTTTTGCCTGAGAAAACATCAAAATTGCCTTGAAAGGATCTACTTATTATTTTTCTTGGTAGGATTTTTTTAGGAAATATTTTTTCAATTTTCAACAATCAAGTTCTTTATTTTAAAAGTGTTATTTTGGAGGGCAGGGCAAGTGTAAGCTCTTCTGCTCGCTGCATGGCTGAGCTAGCCACAGTTATAAAATGCCAATGCATGGCACCATCTTTTGCCAGTAAGCTGTTTGGAAGGAATTAACAGGAAATATTCTCTGTCAGGAAAAACAAACAAAGCAAAATACCATTATGCACAACATTGTAATGCCTCAGAATTTAAAGATGAAATCCAAATCCTGTTTCTGTCCTTGTGTTGTTCAAATGCTGTTGTTACTAGAGGTGCCGGAGTAAATGAATTTATATTTGGCATTTTTCTAACTCTTATTCTGCATGTTGAGTGCTCTCTACCAGATGTCTGTTGAAGACATAACAAAGTGTCCTGTGCCAGTCTCAGTTCAAGACTATTTGTACCTCCTGCCGTCTGTCTCTGTCCCAGTGCAGTAGCATGCAGCCCCTCAGTTCTTCTTTTCATCTTAAGCCAGAGTGGCACCCCGAGCACACTTTAATCCCACAAATAGTTGCACCAGCACAACTGGGGGCGTGGGCCAACAGTTAGTCAAAACCAAGCAGTGGAGGAAGACACTTCTCACTTTTTTTTTTTAGGCATTTTTAGCTACCCAGCATTTCATGGTATGAAACAAAAACCTGAGGGAACTACCTCGGAATTATGTTAATGGGGTTGTTCAACTTGGAGAAGAGGAGACTTTGGGGGGACCTTATATCTGCCTTCCAGTACCTGAAGGGAACCTACAGGAAGGCTGGAAAGGGACTCTTCACAAGAGTGTCCAGCGATAGGATGAGGGGGAATGGTTTTAAACTGAGGGAAAATAGATTTAGACTGGATTTTAGGAAAAAGTTCTTCAGTACAAGGGTGGTGAGATTCTGGAATAGATTGCCCAGAGGGGTTGTGGATGTCCCCTCCCTGGAGGTGTTCAAGGCCAGGTTGGCTGAGGCCTTGAGCAACCTGGTCTAGTTGAGAGGCATCTCTGCCCATTGCAGGGAGGTTGGATTAGATGATCTCTAAGGTCCCTTCCAGCCTAAGCCATTCTATGATTCTATGATCATTAATGATCATTATTTGCATTTAATCCAAAGTGAAGTCCATGCCATGTATAAATCACACTTGATGGACAGACATAGATCTTGAGCAGCTAAAAGCCTGCTGCTGGCCTCCTGTGTCTAGAGGAACTGCAACACTGGCAGCAGCCAAGAGATGGTTCACAAGTGGCCATAAATCAACAGTGATTCAGTCAATAACCTTTTGAAAAAATACTATAAGACAAAAATATATAGCTTCAGTGAATGACAGCACACAAATACTCAATATTGACACATTAGACAAGTTTACCAGCCAGTACTTGGAGAACTGCAGCCGAATTTAGGCTGACATGTAGACAATAATTTTTCTTCTTTTGGTGGGTTGGATAATAATATAATGGGGAAAATTTCCTTTAATGGTAAGAACCTGTTCGAAGTCGTACATGTTTAAAAGTATTATGTATATTTGAAAAAGCATTAAATCAGTTATATCACTCTGAAAGTATATGATTGTCAAAAAGTAAGTCTGTGCAATTTTTCTCTTTAAATACTGAGAGCATTTTTTGTTCTTCTTTCTGTTTTGGTGATTTTAATGTTTCCATGAATTTCAGATGAAGTCTGCTTAAGTGGTGGACAGTTGTAACTTGTCAGGGGACAAATAGGAAATAGCACAATCATTAATCACAAAGCAAAAGCCCTGGGCATGGAGTCAAAGTGCATTGTCTGCCAAACAGTTTTCTACAGATTACTTGATAACGATATTAAGATTGATCGCATGGTACTGATTTTTATAGGTGATGTGAGCAGACCTACTTTTAAAGAGGGTTAATTTGCAATTTCACTGTAGCAAATATTGTTGGCTTGTGTAATGTAATTTACTGATAGGATTCAAAACATGCACAACTTTAACCCTGTTTTGGAAAGAAGTACGATCAATTCACTTTGTCAGCCCTCTTTTCTACAGGGAAGATTCATTTTTGCAGAGATCAGATTTTCAGACACTATTATTACTACACTGACAAAATGTAGTCAATGAGAAAGGTGAAAAGACTCATTACACTACACAACATACTATGGAACAATGTCTGAGCCAACCCACTCCCCCATCTAAATAAGGAAAAAAGTGGGAAGAGAAACTGCTATCAGTCCTTTACAAATGAAGCATGGAGGCACAGAGGAGCTGGCCTCGTAAAGTATTTCCATCTCTGCAGCCTAACTTCTGTCTCGTCTGTCCTTCCAGAATGTGTGGGGAGAGCTGAGCATCAAGGCACGGTAGTTTAAGTGACTCTCTGGACACATCATGCAGGCAATAGCCGTGTGGTGGCATCAGTGCTTCTCTGGTGACCTCTGGCACCACACCAGCCCACCTGCGGCTGCGCATCTTTCTATGGTTGTACTGCTTTGTAGTCGTCGCGTGTTAGGACAGAGTGTTTCTGGGTTGCAACAGAGCTGCCCAAACAAGAAGGACAGAGCAGATCTGGTGACAGTAGCAAAGGTCAGCCGTGGCTCCAGAAGACCAAACAAGCCTGTCACTAGAAGGCAGCTCCAAGGCCAGCATGGTTCAAGGGGATCCACAGCAAAGCTCAGGCAAGGATCCAGGGCTGAGCTTGCATACAGCTCCCTGTCCGGCGAGCCCTCTGCTGCTTATGGAGGTGGATACTACTGGGGGCCTCAGGGGAGGTTCGTCAGAGCAATTAGAGACTGTTGGTGTACACTGAAGTCCATTATAAAGTTATCACTTTGTGGTTCTTTCTTTGTGAAGACGGAAAGCTGAGTGTCTTCCTTTCACATCGTTTCTGCCAAATCAAGTCCCTGCTTACAATGTATGGTGGGTTGTAAAAATTAACCATGGGCACAGCAATACATGTTTTGTTAAACGAATTACTGACATTTCTGACCAACTTTAGCATGAACAGAACCACGTTATGGAAAATTTTAGATTAAGACTTATATTATTAAAAACTACATGTTTAAAGAAGAGAACTGTTAAGGAGAAGATGTTGGTGTTAATTTATAGTAGTCATAGCAACCAAGTTCTTGCTTTTGTAACATTCTGGTCTTTTGGGATTTGAGAGGAAAGAGGGAATAAGTTTTGTTGCTCCACAAGCGAAGTTTGCTCTTTTGAGGTAGTGCTTTGTTCTAACTTTTCTGTAATCATATCATCCAGTATCCAGTTACTTTAACATAATCACTTCATGCCAGCATGAGTAGCTCGGGGAAGACAAGAGATCTAACGGAGCAGTTTGAAACCTGGGAGCTGAGCAATCAGTTCCCTGATGTTGCTTATAGGATTAATTCTGAAGGACCTGGCTCTTCTAAAACATTGAGCAAGAGATCTCAGATGCCTAAAATTGTGGTTGCAGGTATGTTCTGTGGGCCAAATGCCTAAAGTTCAAGTATTTCAATGCTGATGATTTTAATACTTAAAGTTAATTTTTAGATCTACGCCAAAGTGAATTTGCTTCTAAGTACTGAATTAATTAAAAGAGAAATTTTGCTCTCAAAAGCCTCCTGTTCTGAGTTGGAGCTACGTTCAGTAGTTGCCTGGAGAACCCACCTGACTTCCTGGAGCCCCACTGGGCTGCAGCCACCCGTCATCTTTTACTGGCACCAACTGTCCCCACTCGCTGGTGTCTGTTGGTGCTTGGCAGGTCTGGCTTGGTGCGGGTGAGCCCGGTGGCGTTTCACAGCACACGCAGCTCTCTCAAATATCCAGTGGTTTATGGGAAGATCTGCTTGCTCCTGTCTGTCATCTGCTCCCTTGGCCAGCTCCGTGGCCTAGCTTCTGGCTGGAGCTTGGGTGCTTGGCCAGTGTCAAGTCCTGGGCTGGAGAACTGCTCTCTTGCTGCCGCTTGCTGATGGGTGCAGGAGCCGCCGGTCTGGGCATGATGCAGAGGTGACAGTTTTTGTTCTGTATGGTTCTTTCCTTTGGAAAGAGCTTCCAGCAATTAATGGGAGGAACTCAATAAATAAATAGAATTTTATTTATTTGTTTATTTATTTTAATTAATGAAACACAAGAATGAACACCCTTTGCCTCAGTTAGAGTTGTGTTTTGTATTATTGGCTCTGTTTTCTTTTTCTGTAATTTTTCTTTTTCATTATAAATAGAAAACAAGAAGATCACTGCAGCAGGACAGAAATAACCAAGTTGTACCCATATAGAGAAACTAGTCTGGTTTGGGGCTCCACAGAACTGAAAAGCTCTAAAATATGCATCTGAGAGTAAACTAGTTCAGAAAGGCAAGCTATTAATTGTGAGTGCATTTAAACATATTAGACATATGGAAGATAAACATACCATGGTCCAGACATGTTGATTTTTTTTATACTACTTTAAAATAAATGCTGCACTTCAGCTTCTAGCAATACAAAAAAGGGTAAACCTCACAAATCCTGTTAGCCCTGTGGTCAGAGAAGACTGTAGAAATACAGCTCTGGTCACAAATTACTCCTTTAACAACTTTTCCCTTCCTGAAATGTTGCAGGCAGGATGCTCTGCAAACCAGTGCATACCATAAATTTTCACCTAATCACCTGAGTATAAACTGAAAAAAGAAACCTCAGTGAGAAGTTCAGTATTTTAGAGGAACATTAAGTTAGCAGGCAGTTATATTTTACATTTTAAATTCTAAAATGAGTAAATAAACCTTTTTTATCGTTCCTAAAATAAAAATGTGTTAGGAGTATTTTTGTATGTATTGTATATGCTATGTGATGTGACATTTGTACCTTAATTAGCAGAGCAACACTGACTATAAATGAGAATTAGTTTGGTAGCTGTTACTCGGAATAATGTGCATACCTGTTATAAAAATTAAAAATAAATCATTAGCTCATTTCACTACCACCCTCTTGCCTCCTTCTGATCCAATTTGCATCCACTAGCAGTTCTGCAGCTAATTAAAGAAGGCTGGGACAAGATTCCTGCCTCCCTGCCGGGTACCTGGCATGTCTGCAGTGGTAAAGCTCTCGGAGTCAGCAGTTGTGAGGTGGCAGGTAGACAGAAAAATGCTGATTTACACCCTGTGCTGATCCTTGCAGTCAGCGATACTGATTGTGCGTGTAGACACTATTGATTAGAGAGGGGTTTATAATTTTTTTTAATTTTTTTTTTTTTTATTTTTTTTTTTGTAAACGTGCATCTCTGTGTGTTGGCTTCCAGTGCCATCTAGTGGGCTCTGGTTTTATTCCTCTAGTAGGCAGGGTTCCACTAAAGGCATTTCAAGCCTGTGTATGTGCTCACATTGATACTCCTTTCTGTACACCGCTGTGTCCTGCAGCAATGATCCATTTGCAAGTGTTTATGCCCATTCCCAATATTTTAGATATAAACTAGAAGTTGAAACATGCCATAGAAAAGTAAACAGAACTGTAAGTTTGCACATAGACAGTGTGACAAATACCTGCTTTTCCTTTAACGGAGGCTTCTGGGATAGAGGTAAATGTTTTAACCTTCCTAAATAAGATAGCTGCTTGTTTGCACTTGGCAGTACTGTTCCTCTACTTGTACATCTTGTTCTCCTTGTATAATTTTTTTTCATAAGTGATGTAAAAGTTGTATTTTCATAACACTTCATGCATTTTGAACTCATGATACAGGCTACTTGCACATTTTAAAATTACAATATATTTCTTTGCTTTTCTAGATATTGGTTTCATTCCCTCACTGCTCAAGTGAGCTTAATGATTGGTAAGTAAAAACTTTCTCTTTTTTTGGTTGTTTTTAACTTCTGACATGTTGATAAAGTATTGTGGGGAGGTACCCCCAAGGTTTATGGGTGAAGTGTGGGATCTGTTAGCTACATTTTTTCAGCTCTTGGTACAGCTGCCTTGGCTCAATGCTTATATTGCTACAACAAAAGTATAAACCCTATCCCTAACCTCATTAGTCCTATCTGGAGGGTTTGAGGCCGGTATTTAAGGAACCTTTGACCATGCACCACTGACTACTCTCATATAGTTTTCCTCACCCTGCCTTCCCAGGAGCTTGATGATGCATTTGGGACTCTCTGTACTGCTGGCTGAAGTGCTAAGTTGTTCAGATGCAGGGATGAACCACTGGCTCTACCCTGGTTGTGCTCAGTGCCTGCCCAAAGCCGGACGCTGCTGCGAGAAAGTCAGCTCTGGGACTCTTAATGCTGCTAAGCCTAGCGCCAGTCCTCGCCTGGCTAGTTTTACAGGCCGTATTGGCAGAGCAACTGTGGTTGAGGTACTGGTGCCTTCTGCATAGACTCAAGCACACCACCTTCTCTGTGCTAGCCCCAGCCTCTACAGGCACAGGGAGGGAATGGCTTTTTTTTCAGCATCAGACAGCTCTTTCAGTGGAAGAGAGAGCATTACTTGGAAAGAGTCTGTGATGTAGTCACGTGGCCTGTTTGCTCTCTTTATATGCATGTGCACTCACTCTCTTTTTTTCAGATAAAAGGTAGTTAAGGTAAAGGTGCTTTGGTATGCACCATGCTGCTTTGGAGTCCTTTCTGCATTTGGGTTTTGGGTGAGTGAGTGTTTAAGGCCCATGGTTACTTCCAGTGTGAGTGGGTGAGCACCAAGAGCATCGTTGTTCACCATGTCTGGGGAGTCAAAGTCCTGCCTATAATACCCAAACCCAGAACTTCTGATACACCCCAAAACGCAGATGCTGCACTGATGATGTCCAAGCTTCACAGAGAGGCTGTTGAGTTGGCACTGTCAGTGACTGGTGATCGGGATGGCTGAGCCTGTGAAGTGCACTAAGGCAGTAGTTGACACAGTGGAGGGGGCATGCAGGCTCTTTTGGCCTTTCAAAGACAGCAGGTGGTTTTCCAAATGCTGCCATGGGCTCTGAGCTGCACTTAGGCCTCTGCTTGCAATGCCACTGCTGATTGAAACTGTGCCATGAGAGGGGTGGTGAGAAATACTTACTGCATTTGGAAACAACTTTGATCTTTCTTTGAAACTTAGATCAGATGGGTATTTGAAATGACCCATTTGAAAATACCTTGCCGTTCATTAGCAAATGTTAATGAAAGGAAAGCAATTTGGGAGTTATGAGAGGCTTCCTTTTGTCCACTCGGGCAAATGTGATCAGCAAGCAGAAAGGGAGGACCTTCCTGTCTCAGTGTTTGCAAGTTTTTACAGACGGTGGAGTAAACAATGTTCCGTAGGACTTTTGTATGAAGATGATACGAATGCAGAGCTCCAAGCATTAGCACTTTAGATGCACTAAGCTATCTAGACCCCACGTGAAAAATGTCATTGCCTACCGAGAAGTTAATGTGCCCATCAGTTATGGTACAAACTGGTCTGTCTTTTGGAAACCAAAGGAGACAGAACTTAATATCATTCAGGTGGCCTGTAATTGCTTTGTTCTGCGCAACACTGCATGAAGTGACGGAGTCCCAGAGTTGACTGTGTTGCAATAAAGATCGTAAATGGGTTTGCAGGTGGCGAAAAGAACACTACGTACCTGAAACTTGGTAGCCAACAGATTTTTAAGTACATTTCAATTTACTGGTAAAGGGTGTTCCCCCCCCCCCCAGTATGACACTTCCTAAGTGGAAAAAAAACATGGAAAAAAATGGTATGAGCATGTATGCACTGTATGCTATAGATATGTATTTATACGCCCGTGCACATACCCACACTATAGTTTGCTTTGCAGGTAAGAGCGTAGTTATGTGATAGTATGTTGTGGCATTAATAACCATTATTAATAACCATTACAAATCACAATTTAGGACCTGCTCTAGCCATCATCGTTCTGCTATGCTGGTTATGGTTTACATGTGTTGGCCACAAAAGAAGAGCATCCTAAGTTAGGGCAGGCATGCTGTCAGGTAGGTCCCAAGCAGTCACTCGGATGGCTAGCATCTAAAGAGGCCACATGCTCATTGTGCTGCCTTAGTTGCGCTGTGACCTCTTCTGAGGAAAAGCTGGCCTGATACAGCTTCATGGGCCATAACATCATGATTGCTGTTTCAGATGCCTCACCATTTAGTATGCCTGAAAATGAAATCACTGCATAAAGTCACTTAGCTTCACAGTCAGCAGAGAAAAAGTTGGTTCACCTGGATACCGTAAATTGTCCTTCAGAAAAGTCTGGCTCTGTCTATTGGTTACTCATGATGTGAAGGTGCCCAGCTGACTTGTCCTGCTAAGCCAGACCACTGTTACCCTGGCACTGTTGGGGCTCCTCCACTCAGGCTAAGCAGGCTCAGTGCTGTACCTCTTATTAGAAGATGAAAGGATTAGCAAGTTTTGCTGAAACTTCACTATTCACTAACAAGCTAAAGCAAGGATTATAGAAAAGTGGGTTCATCTGTCTTTGTGCTTCTAAAAACTGAATGATGTTATGGCAGAGTATCTGAAGGCCCTGCCCTGTCCCTTTCCAAGTCACTCCGCCCCACTGGAGCAGGGATGCTCAGTCAGTAGGCAGCAATCTGCAGGCAAGCAGCACTGCTGGGGTGCCTCATGCTGCTCTTGTACACGCTGATGAACCTGCCTTGAAACAGCCTGGAACCACCAAGCATTTTTCTAGTGAGAGCAAACTGCTAAATGCCAACTGAGTTCTAATGGACCAGATGCCGTGTTCATTTTGCAGGAAGCAACTCTTAGCTTGTCATCTCCAGGTGACTACCTCTAGGTCCACCTCAGCCGTGTTACGTTTTAATTTTAGAATAGAACTTTTTAATGAACACACAGGTCACTTCTAGCTGGCTGCAAGATGTTATAGTTGTGTTTCTACAGCATCAGCTTTGCTGAGTGGCTCTGCCTAACTGCTCTATTTTTTCTGTGTAATTAATTGTCAGTGATTGATTCACACTCACAGTGTACCTAGATAGTCTTCTAGTAGCACAAAATATCAGTTGAAAGCTTCACAATATCTTGGACCTCTTGAAAGCTCATTTTTAATGCATTTTTCCATTTGTGTATCATTGGGCTTTAAATGTCTTCTTTTAAACAGTTTCTCTTTTATTAAAAACCAACAGCAGCAACAACCTTTACATGAGAGTAATGGAGGGCAATTTGAGTAACGACCCTGAGGTACCCTGTGATTTCTAAAGAGCAAAAACCTATTTGTCAAAAACCTTGATGCAAATAATCTCCAAGTGGAAAGAATGACGGGCTCTAGTAAAATCCAGCTCCAGATATCCCATTAACTTGAACAGGAGTAAAATGTAAATAAAAGCGTGACTTGACTCCTTATAAGTAAGTGTGTGGATTTTTTTGGTGTACATACATAATCATATGAGTTGAACAGAATCTCACACAAGTGTAAAATTAATAGTAAAGATGTCTTTATTCCAAAATAATAATCATGTGTTAGCCAGACAGCTACAAAACATCTACACAAGACTTTGGTAAGAAATATTCATGGTAGCGTCTTCATAATTCCACAGCAAACAAAAACAATGAAGGAAATGTAAAAATGCAATCAAAATTTTGTTTAAATTGTATGCAATGCACACAGAGTCCTACCGTACATTTGTTAAGCCTCTAACTTTTCTTTTTCATTATGTGCAAAGCTTCTACAGTTTGTATGTTAGGAAAAAAAAAACATATGCACAATGCTAAGATCTGATAATTGAGGTCTACAAAACTGGAGCGACATCTGTGCTTTCAGTTCAGCAGTATTATTCTGGAGATGAGAGTGACAACAGTTCTCATTTTTATTGACTGATAATCGGTGGCTATTACACTACTAGAAAGTTTACAGTAACAATGCAATACTTCTACATATTGTATATCAGAGCTTTTTTTCTGAATAGAAAATCAACCTTACTTTTTTCTTCATTTGTTTTTGTTTGTGTTTTGTTGTTTTTTTTTTAAAATGTACCAAGCTTAAATATTTCTTCTGCGTGAAGTTAGAAGACAAGTGACTTGTAAATATTTCAACAGAAAAACAGTGTGAAAAGTTGAACCTAAGCAGGAATGATCACACATTTCTGACCCAGTGCAATCTATGTTGTCATTGCTTGTATTAACAAGGTGGGGAAAAAAAAAAAATTCCAACATTCGTAACTTGAATGAGCCTAAGAGAAATGACTGGAAATCACACTGAGCAGCCTCCCAAGAGGGGGAAAAAAACATATATGGAGAAACAAATTAGTAAGAACCACAGTGAAAGGAATGGTAGATTGTTTTAATGGACAATTTTGTGAACACATTCAGAAAGATACTGTATATGTCCTACATACCTAAAGGACTATGTAGGCCCTGGTAAAGGGACTAATTAAAAGACAAAACAGCTTGATGAACTGGAACAAATATGGAAATGAAAATAATACATTGTTTTTAATTGATTTGCAGAAACAGGCATGGTCTTGCAAGTTTAGCTCTTCTGACTGTTTAGGTTGATGAGATAAAATATAGTCCATAAACTCAGAGCATTTTTTTTCTTTTCCATTCAGGAGAAACTGTCGTCTTCTGCTCCCTCTGCCCCAAGCTTTTACAGATCCAAGCCTTCAAAACCACTCTGTCACACATTTCATAGTCAAAGATTATTTTCCTGAATGATTAGCCTCAGCTGAGAGAGCCTCTGTCAGACTCTGCAAGAGCAGCTCACCAAGGTAGGTGGTGCAGGGGTCTTAACTGCATATGGAGCTCTGCTCTAGCTGAGCACCTGGCATTAATCCCTGTAGCCCTTCTCTGCAACCATCTGCTTCTTCACCTGAGCTATGCTCAGCTGGTCACTCCACCAGTTTCCATATCATTCCATTGTTTTTTTTTGTTGGGGATTTTTTTTTTTTTTTGGTAATAAAAGGGTAATGTGCAAGGTAAGGTCATAAATACCTTACTTAGAGACAGTCTTGCCGCTACACTGTAATGGCAGTGCTATAGGGACATAAACTGCAGAATTTTTCAAAAGGCAAAAGGAAGCAAACTATTTGAATTAATATTATTAAATGAGGCAAGCTGTGCAAAATTTATAATGTTTGGTTTTAGCATTAAACCTCGTTGTGTTGGTTTTTTCCTCCTGGTTTGGTTCACTATGGGCTTGCGCCCATTTCAATTAGCAGCACTGGGAGAGGCTTAACACTGCGGTTGGTTCCATTATTTCCCTGGCCCTCCCTTCACTCCAGATCTAGAAAAAGCAGTAAAATACCTTGAAGGGGTGTGATGTGACAGCTGTTGAAGTCCTGAGCAGCCCTTGCAGTGTTCGGTGGAGAAATGATGATGAAAAGCCCTAGTGTGTAATGCACCCAGCCCTGCCTGCCTCTTCAGGTACAGGGAGGTGACGAGAGGATTCCCAGGGTAGTGACAGCGAAGCTCAACAGCCTCAGCGGCTTCTGGTTCGCATCAAATGCGGACGCGTAAAACCTGGGTATCGGGTCCTCAATAATGTGACCAAGTATTAAGGAAGTGAGTAAATTACTTAAGGCTGGTTTAAAGAAACTATACAACTTTTCTCCATTCATTTCTCTCAAGCTTGTTTTTAGAGTCAGCATCAACAGTCTTGCAGTGCATTGTTATTACTTATGTAGAGACATAGGCGTATGCTGCCTTTAAACCATCACCTTCACCTCTCATCTTTCATGTTATACTGTTCAGCTTACAGGACAAAATTATATTCCAATAGCAAGTGAAACCCAAAGTCTCGCTGGTCCTACACCTGATTAGGTGTAGGGATGAGCGCTAAACTCTGCAGGAGAATGGTGTAAAATAGCAATTGGAATGATGAGGAGCTATTTTCTTATTTCAGGCAGTTGGTTGATCGCTCAAGTGGTCAGGGAAGACATTTCTCTTGGCTAGTATATCTACAAATGAGTAATTCTTACAAATATAGTAGTTTTTAGATCCTCTTATATTCTGAGTAAAAAACCATAAAAGACACTGCTGTAAATATATCCTTGTGTCAATCTGTAATTAATATTTTAAGAGGCTGTCATTGTTTCATTTCAGAGGCTCTCTTCCCTTTGTTTGTTACAAGGGATGCATGAGAACCTGGCTCACTTTTTCTCTACCGTTTTTATTATATTATAAACCTCTTTCTCTCTTTGCCTGTGATATAATATTCTTACTAAAATGAATGTAATTTTTCAGTGTCTCTCACGTGGAAGTCTTTCCATGACACAGTTGTTGTAACTCTGTGTTTGGACCACTTTTAGCTCTGTATCCATTTCGAGAGGCAGTGGATAGACTCGATAAAAGAATATGGCATCTAAATATATTATGACATTCACACTTTTTTTTTTTTTTTGTGCTGTTTTGACTGGGATAATGTAGTGGGCAGACATCAATGTTGAGCTGCACAAATGATTATTTTTTTTTAAGTTTTAAAGAAATAAAGACCATTTTGCATGGACCATAACATCCATGTGAGGAAAAGTATATAAGATAATTATTACAACTCTCAGCTTAACCCAATAGTGTAAAAAGATAAACATGCACCTTTAATATTATTCAACCAGCATTACTGAAATTACTCCTTGGCATAGTTGTGTAATCACATAGGCACTGCTTTGGATTTTCAAAATCAAATCGAGAGAGAAATCCTCCCACATATGAAACACGCCACTTTTTAACTGACTTATGTTAATATGCATGCATCCCATGTCTTTACAAGTAGTATTTCTATATGGCTATTCCATGTCCACGGAAATGTCTGTATTTTAGTTAAATGACTCATAATGACTTACTATTTTTATGCATTAAGGGCTGGCTGGAGTAACAAAGATTTACTCTCAGCATAAATCTGTGAGGAAATATTTATAAAATATATTTCTTGCACCAGCAAGACTAGAAAGCAAATCACACTGCAAAAATGAAAACTAATATACACTTTATATTTTTTTTTTGTTTTAAAAAACAAACCAAGGTTGACTTTCCATTTAGCTCAGAGCGCACCACTTGGAATCCTTGTGTTTTGTTAACAAGGATGAACATTACATGCTCTTAGCTCCTTTTTGTCTTTGCAACTAGTAAATTGAGTACTTTTGGACCTCTTCTTTACCATCATGTAGCGTTCCTGAATTCCACCTCCACAGAGTGTAGAACATTCTGTCCAAGCAGTCCATGGTTTCAGCCTACAAACTGAAAAAGTAAGTAATTTCATTAAGATTTTATCATTTCAGTCTAACCTTCGTATCTCAATATGTGCATGTGTGCACACTTAGATCGTTTGAACTTAGTTTATTACAGGAGTAACTAAGAAAGTCCAGTTAAGTATAATTAAGGTGCATTTGTGAAACAATGAAAAAATGTATTAAAAAAGAAATTTACTGTCTACATTATGAATGACAGATAAAAATAAGAAACAGTTAAATTAATAAACTGTTAAATGTTGGGTAAGCATAAACCACAACTTAGCTGTAATTAATATCCAGAAAATGTAAACTATACCACAAGATAATATGTTTTATTGATTTGAGGCATCAGTGTTTGATAATACTATCCCTTGTTGCAAAAAACAGTCTGAGCAGATTTCTCAGAGCAGTCTGAGTCTGAATCAGATTACTGAGGTAGAAATCAATTCAGTTTTGAAATTAAGCATTGGATCCAGAAACAAATAGTTTCAAAGTTCAAAGGTAACTGGATGCAAAGACTACCACAGAATCACAGACTGTTAGGGGCTGGAAGAGACCGTGAAAGATCATCGAGTCCAACCCCCCTGCCAGAGCAGGATCACCTAGAGTAGGTCACACAGGAACGCGTCCAGGCAAGTTTTGAATGTCTCCAGAGAAGGAGGCTCCACAATCTCTCTGGGCAGCGTGTTCCAGTGCTCTGTCACCCTCACAGTGAAAAAATTCCTTATGTTTCCATGGAACCTCCTATGCTCCGACTTGCACCCATTGCCCCTTGTCCTAACATTGGATGTCACTGAGAAGAGCCTGGCTCCGTCCTCCTGACACTTGCCCTTTCCATATTTATAAACATGAATGAGATCACCCCTGTTCTCCAAGCTAAAGAGCCCCAGCTCCCTCAGCCTCTCCTCATAAGGGAGATGCTCCACTCCCTTAATAAGCTTAGTGNACACAATCATCCGGTCTGCACTTCTTAAGTTTGTCTGTGAGGATGCCATGGGAGACAATATCGAAAGCTTTGCTGAAGTCGAGATAGACCACATCCACTGCCCTCCCCTCATCTATCTATCTAGTTGTGCTATCGTAAAAGGCTATCAGATTAGTCAAGCATGACTTCCCCTTGTTGAATCCATGTTGACTACTCGTGATGAGCCTCCTTTCCTCAACATGCTTTGAGATGGCGCCAAGAACAAGCTGTTCCATCAGCTTTCCAGGGATGGAGGTGAGGCTGACCGGCCTATAGTTACCTGGGTACTCCTTCTTGCCCTTTTTGAAGACTGGAATGACATTGGCCTTCCTCCAGTCCTCAGGCACCTCTCCTGTTCTCCAGGACCTTTCGAAGGTTATGAAGAGTGGCCTAGCAATGACATCTGCCATCTCCCTCAGCACTCGCAGGTGCATCCCATCAGGGCCCACGGACTTGTGGATATTCAATTCGCTTAACTGATCTCTGACCCAATCCTCATCAACAGAGGCAAAATCTTCCTTCCTCCAGACCGCCTCTGTGGTCTTAAATAATCACCCACTTCTGCAGAAATTGCAATCGGTCCTTTGCTGGGTCTAAATTCTAGATTTCTCACATTTCACACTTTGTAGTGAACAAGCTAAAACAATCTCAGTGATAGGACGTGGATAGATGTCAGCCTTTCTCCATTATGCCTTAAATTTAAGTGATGTGTTTTTGGTGACAGGCTAATACCCAAAGTGGTTGTGCTTTACTTTATTGCTAAAACTTTCCCTAGACTGAAACGTTGAAAATGTTCTTACAGCATAAACTGGAGCTGCTCACAAGCTCCTGTTATGCAGAAAAACACAAACAGACATGAGCATACTAAAACATGGTTTCACACTTACCTGGATATTGTTCACTATCTATATTTTTTTTTGCTTGCTCGCTTCTCCTTTTCTCCCGAGCCTCTTTCCAGCGCCTTTTTTCCATACCTGGGCCTCTCAGGCACTTCCTTACTCGACATTTTGTACGTTGGACAGTTTCTGGGCATGCTGTTCCTCCAAACTGCGGTTCTATTTTAATCATTCTTGTCCTGATCATATGGCCCTTTCCACAGGAGGTATTGCATTCAGACCACTGGGACCACTCTGTTAGTTCACAGTCGATGGCTGCAAAGAAAGAAGGAAATTACAAGAGAGCTGTGAGATCTAAACACAAAGCCAAGAATAAACACACGTGTGCCTATTGAGTGTTTACATCCTAAACACATGAATGCACCTTAAGCCTCCAGTCTTTTCAGAAAATTTTTTGAGGCTAACATGTAAAAATTTTCTGAGTCTATTCATAGCAGAACTATTATCTGACACTTTCCTCAATTTCAAAAATGAATCATGTAAATAATTCTCCAGTGACGCCTTCAATTTTCCATTCTCTACACCTATGTCTGTTTTGTAATGAAAAGATGATAAAAATTGAGTTATACTTACAAAGAATCTGATACCTCTGAGATCTAAGCCTTGCTTTCCTGCTGGTGTTATGCACTAAGCAAGATTCACTAACTCTGTTATGTCTGAAAAGTTTTCGTCTTTTCAGGACTGCTTAAAACTCACAGCCTCAGTGAATAATAATCAAAACGATATTTCACATCATTTAAGAAAAGGTGAATTAGCAAATTACAGTGCAAAAACCTTTTCTAGCCAATACTTACTGTGAAAAAATAATGTAATTAGTTATAAAGCCTCATAAACCAGCCGGCAACAGGACACTAAAAGCAATCCTACCTTATTCATTCAGCAGTGCCTCTGGCTATCACGCTTCACAAAGACTGCAAAGCAACTACAATTTTGCACCACCCAAGAAGTGGGGGATTTTAGTGGACTGAGGGATAAAAAACCAATTCAACTGTCTCCACACCATCCACTGGCTGTATGACATCTATTCCTGGTTGCACAAGGGTGTAGATCAGTAAAAAGGCTAACATGCAGTTCAG
This sequence comes from Baryphthengus martii, assembly GCA_013396935.1. Lineage (NCBI taxonomy): Eukaryota > Metazoa > Chordata > Aves > Coraciiformes > Momotidae > Baryphthengus > Baryphthengus martii. Next base: position 153,511 of record VWZK01003742.1, on the reverse strand, counting down.
AGATGTATCAAAGGTGGAGTCTCTTTTGTGCACTTTCTGAAATCTAGAAGAATCACACATATGATTTTAATCCTTCCTTCCTCAGAAGTAACCATTCTGCATTTGAGTGAAAATAGGGTTTATAATTGTGACTTATTTACTATAGAGAAGTGCATAAACTGTTGCCTAAAGTTAAGGTATTGTGTGGGATATAGCCAAAGCAATTATGGGTCATCAGTACAGAGCTGAGTAAGGCAAGCTGAAATTGGGACATGATCATACTCCAGCTCTCGATACCCAAAAGTACACAATAATAATCACCTAGAAAACAACACTTTAAAAAAATCCACAGATGACAGAACTCTGATCTTACTGATTCCCCTCTGGATAGACTCAGGTGCAATACACGGAAAGCAAGAATCAGAGCAAGAGACCACTGGATCTTCTGTTCACAGAGTTGTTTAAGGAGGCAAGGCCTACTCTTGCCAAGTGCAGACCCCTCTCTAAAACAGAATCAGAAAGCAGTCTATAGCATTCCTAATTTCAGAGAGCATTTATCTAAAGTTTTCAAATTATGTTTCATAACCAAAGGCAAGCAGGAAATAATTTTCCATATAATCACTTTATTTAGAAAAAGAAAGAGCTATTGTAAGCATCTTGGAAACATGCTAAAGTAATGGTGGTAGACATTTGACTCATAGACCGTAGCCCACAGAATTAGCCTCCTCTTTCCAGAGTTTCCCTCACTTACGGCATTCAGGCAGCATGCATTTTTCTGCTTGTTCCAGTTCCTCATTGCAGTCTCCAAGCTCAGCAGCAGATTTCAGCATCCTTTGCCGGGTTCGCATTCCCTTCCCACATGTGACACTGCAGTCACTCCATTCAGACCAAGGAGAAAGGAGACAGGGGATGGTATCTAGTAAGAAAATAAAAAGGTAATGAGTTCTTGTTATATATAAACTATGAAGGTATACATTTTGAAAATAACACAAGTAGGAAATGGATTATGTTTTATCTGTCATCAACCAATTGTATTTTGTTGTCACTTCAGACAAAATAAATCAGAAGCTCAGAAAACGCTATACTAAACTGAAAAGTTTTCTTGGTTTTCATATGTTTTCTTTGCTATCTTTTTCTGTACCTTAGTCATATCTGCAGAGTCCCAGTGTTGCTAGGGAATAAATAGTTTAAGAAGGTATTTTTCAATCATAACTCCTGTAAAAAAAATCTGGATTGTTGCAGTGGACTGAACTGGAAGTCAGATTGATGTAGTCTAAAATGTGATACTCTCACATTTTATCTACCACAAAGATTTTTTAAAATTAATTCTTTCTGTCTTTGATGAAAATCTCAATCTTTCTGAAGAAATTAAAATCAACATTAATAGTCACAGTAAGGGTGAGACTGGCTGACTGCACAAAAGGAGTGCCTCAATTTCCGAACTGTTCATGGGCTAAAAGGAGAGGGCACTGTTTTATTCTAGCCTTATGATTAAATATACCTTGTATTCCATAAATTAGAGTTGCTTAGCTATGGCTTGCTAATATACACATCACTCTATGGCTAATAGGATACCGCTGAATAGTTTTTACCGATACTCTCATCCTGATGGTGAACGTGGTACTGAATGCACATTCCCTAAGGGATCTAATTTTAAGGAATAAGGAAAAGCAACATTGTTTCTGGTTTAGCAATATTTGTGTGATTGAGCAGCGTGTCAGGAATGATGCCTCTCTTTATAGCAGAGGAGATAAGCTTACGGACACTTACGGCATTCAGGCATCATGCATTTCTCTGCCTCTGTAGTTTCTGCCTTGCACATGGATCCATCAGCAGGAGTCATCTTGATCATTCTGTGTCGCCTCTTCATCCCTGTGCCACAGCTAGCACTGCATTCATCCCACTCTCCCCATTCCGTGACAAGGCAGCTGCTAGGGGCTGTTTAAAGGGGACAGAGAAAATCCTTCACTAGTAGGGCTCATATTAAAAATTGGCTTGGGCAGTGCTTCAGCTGTTGGCTGGATTTTATGAAGCTAAACAAAATACTTACAACATTCCTCATTTACAATACATTTCTCGGTCTCTTCAGTAGGCACTTTGCACATAGAGCCATCTTCAGGGAATTGTTTTACATATCTCTCTCTAGATCGCGTTCCCATTCCACAGGAAACACTACAGGGGGACCAGGTAATCCAGTCAGACATCATGCAAGTGGAACCATCTAAAACACAGAGAACCATTTCAATTGCTGATATTAACAGAATTGCTGAGAAGTCTGTAGCTGCCTATTTGTGTGCAGGATCACTTGCATGCTGCCTCTCACATCGTGTCCTCCTCTATTGCTTACTTCACTCCTTCCCTTTTTCTTTCAGTGTACTTCATGCACTGACTGAGATGAACAGCAGAACTGGACAGAGACAGTTTTAATTTGTATTCTTCAGCAATTATAACTTTGTTTGCCATAACCCAAGTCGTACTACATCAATCAAGCTGCTTTAAAAACTTTAAAGGAAGAGTAAACCCTACAAAGTGTCCTCCTCCTCCACCCTTGCCTCTCTTTACCTTCATCACTGCAGCCTGGACCCATGCATGGCTGAAAATCTTGGGTATCTGGACAGGGCACACTGAGGTCCAGCTGAGCTTTAAGCATTCTCTGCCTCATCCTCTTGCCCTTTTCACAGGTAGAAGAGCTGCAAGCTGACCACGGGGACCAGTTTGAATATATGCAGGTCTCAGGGGTATCATCTAAAAAGTAAGAAAAGGCAGTGAATGCTAAAAATAGTTTTTCATTTGCTTCTCTTTATTTGGCTGATGATTACTTTAGATGCTAATAGGATACATTCTTTCCTCTTGCATTCCATCTTCTTCATTTTAGTCCACAGGGAAAAATAAAATAAAATAAAATAATTAAAAAGACCAATCGCCAACTTTCATTTAAAAAAAATATATATATGAACCCCAAAAGGCTTCTCTTTTTTATTGCTTTTATTATTATTGTCATCTTCCAGGTATACACATGCAATTTCTTTACTGTATAAGGGAAGACTTATAGTAGATATCAGAAAAGATGAAAACCTAAATCATTTTTTGGCACTGAATGAGACTTTTGGTCCTCGGTCAGTTTTGTACTTTATCTAGAAATGACAGTGAGAATGGAACATAATATGAATTAGTACAGAACAAACTAATTTAAAATGTACCTTCTTCTTTTTCCTCTGGTGCTAGATCTGCCACAATGTCATCTATGTTATCAGGTACAATATTGCATTGCTCCCCCTGCAAAGAAATTATTGTGGAGATTGGATACAGGAAACTTCTATGTGTAAGCAGCAAGAGGGGCTAAAACAAAATACTGTGAGGCGCTATTGCATCTGCAGCGCCCTTTTTCTCTTCTAATTCCTATGCATACTTAAAAAAAAATCCCCAATGAAGGAGATGCAGTAGTTACCAGAAGTAGGAGAAATAATACCTTAAGACAGTTTTAGTGTTTTTTTTTCTGCCATTATCTTTGTTGTGGGTAGGTTAAGGAGTGTAGATTTATGGGGAGAGGACAGAAAGGATTTCCTTTTTTTTGTTTATAAAGTGGGGTTTTTTGCTTGCTTGAGGATTTTAGATATATATATATATATACACACACTATACCTTGCGTGCAATCCTCTCAATGACAACTCTGGCTACAAGTTTGATAGATCCTCCTTCCGGATCATAAAATGGACTTTGAGGATGATCCAAGCTTGTGAGTGGTCTGATCTTCTCTTGAGGCACTGTAGGTTTGTTAGGAGACTGCAATCACAAAGAAAAAAAAATATTTTAAAAAGAAACTAACATGCATTAATAATACAAATCATCTGTAGAAATTAAAATTTATCCAAAATTGGGAAATTCTTTTATAAGATGAACTTCATACATTCATACTTAATGGTAAGGCGTTGGGGGATTTTTGGTCAGGAAGCACCGCTCTAAAACTTTGGGATTCAATCCTGAAGTTGGCGTTCAAAATAAGACATATACCTTATTGTATAGTTAGATAAGTACATTAATAAAAAAAAAGTATTCAGTATGCTTCCAGAGCTCCATTGTAACTTGAGAAATTGCTTAGGTTCTCAAGAGACCGGGTCTGAAAGAAAAAAACAACTGTCTTCTGTCATCTGAAAAGGGAATGTGCGTGGTTATTTGAGGATGTGACTAATCTCGTCTAAGTTCAGTTGTCTGTACTGTCTGTACAGACACATAGTGTAGGTACTACTGTCACCTGTGGAGGCCTAATCAGTTCATTAACTTGATATACCTGGTCAAAACTAGGACTCTATCTGGGGATGATGTGAATCTGCTCCTAGACTTAGAGAGTGATGGTGACAGAGAAAAGGGATGATTTTAGAATCTTATAGTCATGAGAAGTCCGGAGTTTCAATCCCCACTGTAAGGAATATTTAAGTTTTCTGTGCCAAACAGAATAGTTGGACTGGGTTTGACCCAGTAAGAGACTCAAGCTGACGTAGCTGCTGATGGCACTCACGTCTGCATTAAAGGGCTTGGACACTGTAACGCTTAGTTTTAAACAAAGTTCTCCTTTTATTCAACAGGTGAATATAATAATATCCCAGGTGAATGTAATATTATCCAATTAATAATAACGCCCAGGGAATTCAGACACTACAACCGACAGCAACTGTTTAAATGACTTTTAATTCATTATAAGCAAAATTTTTACTGCAGTAGTAAAACGGCAGATATGGCGTTACCACGGCTCAATTAGCTTTCTTCACTGTTTTAAGGTAAATTTTAATGTTTTGACTCTATTACAAATAGTCCACATACCTCATAGGTAACGCCACTGTCTGTGCCAGCATCCCAGGGTATTAAATCCTGTACGACTTTCTGAACCCAGCCGCAGTCCTTGGTACAGAGGTCTTCTGCAGAGAGCCCCACGTTCCAGTCCGGGCTGGGACCCAGCATGGTGAGGAAGGACATCAGGTGCCGGTGACGATCAACAGAAAACTCAGCAGAGGGAGCAGCTCTCCTGCAAATTGGCCATAGGAAAACTTAACAGATGAATTCAAATTTGCTGCTAGAGGGCAATGAAACTGGTGTTTCAAACTGGGAAATACTGAACGCTGGCACGACACTGTGTCTGGTATGTAGAGATGGAGACACAGGACTGCGAGAGGACTGCTGCTTAGCATTCTCTAGTTTCAGTCTTTGTGTACATCTGAGAAACAGCTTTGTCATTGTTCAAGGAGATTTACAGTTTAACGGGTGAGAGGTGTAGCAATAAAGAGCTCCAGCAGCATGCCTACGTCTTAATCATATAATGATATAATATGATATAATATAAAAAAAAAAATCTGTCATGACATTTACAAAAATTTGAAGTAAAATAGCAGAGAAATACCCTGAGGTTTTGACTGGCGGGATACTTTTTTACTCCCTAAAAGATAACAAATTCCAGTGCCAAAAGTGCTTGGAAGTGCTACTGCGTGTGAAAAAGCACTCATTAATAGAGTTTTAGTGCTCATGTAAGTGAGAGATTAATGGCCGTTGCCAGCCCTAGAGAGTTCAGCCAAGACTTTTTGCAGGTTTCTGCCAGTGTATGTGAAAATGCTGCTATTCATCTAGCCTTTGTTAGCTGTTCCCTTAGGAAGAAATGGTGCTGAATCATGCAGTGCTCTGAGATGCTGACGAGCAGCTGCCACATTCCTATGCAAATGAAATAATAAAATAAGGCCTGAAAGGAAAGTTTCGAAAAGCTGGACCTGTTCACGGCATCTTTCTCATGAGTAACAACAAACGAGGAGTTATTTAAATATGATTTTGGCAATTCTCTGCACTACCAAATACTGGCCTGACGTCAACCCAAGTTTTCTCTAGTCACAGGACATGGTCAGTATAGTCAAGTTGGTTTCTTTTTTTTTCAGTTTTATGCCAAAACTCACTGCTTTATGAGCATCTAAAGCCTACATTCATTTTTAATGTGAGGGTGGGTTTTTTTTTTACAGTGTTATTCATCTTCCCTTTTTGAGTTCAGTAGCTGTACATATATATATTTATATAAAATGCAGATACATCATTCTTCTCTGGTCATAAGGAGTTTATTCTTCCTATAAATGCTTGCATCCCTGTAAAAATGCAGCATTTCATTTGTGTACATTTTGCCGGCTCATAACACTCTCAGCACCTTAGAAAAAAACCAGAGGAGCCCAAAGATGATTTTGAGTTGTTAGCACGCAGTTTCAAATGAAGATGTCTAAAACTTCGTGTATCTAGTTTCCATTCGAGAGGCGAGTTGCAAAAGTAGGTGTTTGCTAATGGGTAAAATGTTCCAGCCATTTCTGTTCTGGAGTCTTAGAAGTTGTTTCTTAGTACGTAAATTATCTTACGTTGAATTAAAGACTCTGAGCAGAAGAGTTTCTAACTGTTTGATGACATTAATCCTGCCTTTTCCAGAAAGAGATGCAAATGACTTTTTTTTTCCTCATGACAGACATAGCTCTGATTTCAGTGGAACAATTTGTCTAAGTAATAAAATAATGAATGACAGTATCAACTTCACTCTGTGAATACAGTATCCTGATATATATGTCAAGTACATAGCAGTGATTAGTCTTAAAGAGCCTGCTAACTGACTTTAATTAACTAAAGGATTTACTGCATTAGAAAGGGTTTCTGAGAATTCCCTATAGGAATTTGATATTTAAACCAGTACACAGCAGAAGTCTAAACAGTAAAAATATCAGATTTGTGTGTGTATACATGGTTCTTTTAGGTTAATATGTCTACTGTGGACATTACAGAATAGAGACAGAGGTCAGCTCTTGCAAGGGAAAGGCAAGGGCAGCGTGGAGCCGCTCCCTACTCCGTCTGCACCTGGGCTGATAATGGTCTTAGTTGGTTTGTGTTGTGTGACACCAGGTTGCAATGCTCTGTGCACACGTGGTCGCAGAAGAGACAAGAGAGGCCGGCACAATCATACCAGAGGGCTGGAAATCACTTGACTTCTTTAGACACACAGTAATGGGAAATCTTTGTCACTCTCTTGTGACAGTCACGTACAACGAAGGCTTTGAATGCTTTGTCAGGAAAGTAACTATTAATCTTGTTCTTAATAGAAATCAAATTTGTGTATTTCATTTATAACTATATCAATATTGTAACTGTAAAGGAATGCTTCAGTAGGAGCTACACTTTGTCTACAAGCCTTTGCACATGTTAAATTATATCAGGAAACTCAAGCTTTCCACAAGTCTCCAATTTTAGATCACTTCACAAAAAAATTACTTCTGCTTCTTCATTAAGACTGAGAGCTAGTTTTATGGCCATTTTACCATATTTTATCCTGTAAGTGTTAAACACAGGATTAATAGAGGACAAATGAATGCAGGTTTTCTCCTCTTCCTTCCTCCACTCTTACGCAGTCGTGTACACAAGGCATACACACTTCGCAGTGCAACACAACAGGCCAGGTTGAACATTAAAAAAATATATATATATATGCAGTGTTTAAGAATGATGTATTAGAAATATTTATTATCATAAAAAGTATTTGTTGCACTTGCTAGTGCAATTCAATTAATGCGTGGATACTTATAAGCATTTTGAATAAAAATTTAAACTACAGTTGTATAACGTTGCCCAAGATTCAACCTTCAGGGTCCTTCCTGAGTTGCTGTAATTAATGGGAAATGGGCAGATCTCAGGCACAACTGATAACTACTAGCCAGGTGTAGGGTTTATACAATAGAGATCTTTGATGCATGTTGGTTGGGGTTTTTTTAATAAAATGACACATTTTGAATGTTTCCAGTTTCCACATGAACGATGGATTTATGAAGCTGGCAGGAACCTAAAGCCTTCCACAAGTAACTGAGTACTCTGGCTCAAGTGCCCTAAGACTGGCCTGTGGATCTGCCTGGAGAAAGCTTGTGTTTCGAGGTAATCAAGTGCATGCTGAAACTGTATTTTTTGTTTCTGTATTGTCAATATACCCGATAAACCAAAAATGTAGGTCATCTTCATCTCTACTTTCAATAAAAGTATATATTACATTATAAGGCTTTTAAATTTTAAGAAAGTATTCTTTTGCCACAGGCTGACCACGTTTGGTAGTGCCCATAGGGAAAGCCTAAAGTTTGTAACCGATGCAAATTTGCTATAAGAGACAAATCCATCCCTTTTCCTTCCCCTACACATGTACATGCATAAAACCAGTGGCAAATACGAGTCATAAAGCAAATCCTAAACATTAGGGAAGTCCTAGATGACAACCTGGAGAGCCCCACAGGGCTGGGAAATCCTGCTTTCGTTGGCTGAAGCAGACAGTACTTTTCCATTGTCAGCCTGATCAGCCTGCTGACAATTCCTGTCACACAGTACGGAGTGAAGCAAAGCGTGCTAGATAGTCTCCTGCATTCTAATGTTTTCCATTTTCTTTATTTTTATTCTATTTTCTTCTTGTTAGCATGATTTGAATCTCCAGCTACAGGGATGACATATACTGAGCAGCATAAGAAAATGCTCTTTTTCCTACATTTTTTTTTATGTGGTTTGTTGGTT